>OU015492.1:79568225-79698225 GCA_907164885.2 Dolomedes plantarius
CCCATGTTTAGCAATTAGGAAATTTTTCTCCTAGTATATTTTTATTTATGTATAATAAAACATATTTTGAATTCTGCTATTGATAGACAGTTAAATAGAGTGTGTTTTTTAATTTTTAAATACTCTATTTCATTTTTTACAGGCCGTTAAATTCTTTATATCTGTAAATTCTCTTTTTCTTTTTTTATATTCTTAGAACAAAATATTTTCAAAAAAATTTTGGAATAATATTTTAAAGACTATTTTGCAAAATTGTTTTTTAAAATACTTTTTAAATAAAAAATAATAGTTTTCTGAACTATATTTTTAATGCTTTTTAAAATAATTAAATAATTTTGTAGCAACTGATATCAACAATTATGTCCAGAAAAATTGTGCTAGAAAAAATCGAGTATTTTTAAGGACCTAAACTTTGAAAATAAAAATAGTTTCACCCATTTACAAGGTGCTTCAAAATGCTACGAAAAATCCCGAAGATATCTTGGGGAAGATATTTCCCATTCCTTAAAGTTAGTATGAACCCTGATATATTTAAAAGTTTATTTGCGTTGTAAGGTAATGTTTTATTCATTTAATTTTAGGAAGCCTACATCACGGCCAGTGTCGATCACCCCTACGTCTTAAAACTCTTGGGAATTTCCATGGCTTCACAACTTATGCTTATAACACAACTCATGCCACTGGGCTGTCTTTTAGATTATGTTCGATCTAATAAAGACAAGATTGGATCAAAACCTCTGTTGAGTTGGTGCTCTCAAATTGCAAAGGTAAGTGTAGAGAACCAATCCAACTTTCTATTGCATGCAACTGCCGATGGCAAAGATTTATTGAACATTTTCTTGCTAATCTTGAACTTCTGTTTGTAATCTGCAGATTATAAGTTAAAATATTTTAAACTTCCCGGTATCAATTATAGACCTCTGTCCGTTATCTGTAGTTATCCTTTTAGAAGACTGGAGTTTATGGTTCTGTCAGCGAGCTTTTAAAATATATTTCTTTATCCATGACTGATGGTGCAATAAGTGTTATCATTGCAAAAATAAGGACTGGTGTTACATGTTACCTAAACTTGTTTTTTCAGATCCTTTGATCTGAACAGCTCCTGAAGTTTTGACCTAAAATTTGATAGTTTAAAGGAAATTTTTGGTGGGGATTTTGCACCACTGCAGATTCGGGCATGAAAGAACTGAGTTTTTAAATTATTTGTACTCTTGTAAGATTAAAATATATTCTCGAAAATCCGATAGAAAAATTCATAGAAACCCATTAAATATATCTGCGATATACTTTACCCTTTCCTCTGTAATAAATGAGTTATGAATGTTACAGATCAGCCGTCATCACAAACGTTATATTTCGACGATAATCTACGGGGAATTTTCATCTCTGTACTTTTATAACAATAGATTGGTAAATGCATATTTATAGATTCGTTTTCCTCATATGAAGATGTGTATTTAAATAGGTAAATGTTTAATTTGTAAAAGATAAAAATTGAATATTTAAAAAACTTAATAATTTCAAGACAAAAAGAACTTTTTATATACCATGTTTTTAAATTTTCTGTTGAATCATATAAACTTGACAAATCTATGTACTAGTAAATACTTTTTAAAAATTTTTTTGGATGAATTATCCCATCAACTTGAAAGAAAAGGAAGTTAATTATAAGTTAACTTGCGTTTAACTTTTCGTTCCCGTTCCGGCCGATAGATGGCTGCACCAGTCTACAAAAGAAAATTAACTGAAAATAATAAACAAAAAAAGGTAAAAATCTGCTTAAGGATGGTAAAAAGTATTAAAAAAGACATTGTTATCGTGTTCTGAGCTATTCTAAAAGTTTCAAATGTCTAGCTTGTCGGGAAGTTAGTTAAAAATCGATTGCAATATTTGTACTGGACAAACACACAAACACACACACAAACAAGAAAGCAAGTTAATAAAAACATGGAAAAAATTCACAAGTTGCATTTAATTATTCGTTTCCAAATGTCACAAGGTAACATCCGCTCCTCAGCTCTAAAATTTTATCCCTTATTTCTTTTTTAGTTATAAGATAAATTGCACTAGTCAACAACCACTTTGTATCTGATTTGTAATAAACATTTTATGTGGATTTTTGCATGTAGAATCCGATTTTTCTATCAAAATTTTTCTTTCACGTAAGGGTTTTATAAAATTTTGAAATGTGATTTTTACATACATGGTAAAATACGTTGTGAAATGTAAATTATAATTTACATTTTGTGGTCAAATAATGAGGAAATGAAAGACTATATAGGTTAAAACCTTTATTTGGATTCATTCTGCTGTAAAAGTATTTATCAAAACATTCACCAGAGGGCAGTGTGTTGGTGGGAGAATATAGTGAGCTTTGATATGTGGTATCAATTACCACGACGTGCCTTCAGCACTGAAACCTGTGCCTCATGGGGAAGGGTTACCTGTTCCTGACACTCACATGAAAAGTATTAATTCAGGATCATTATCAAAAGAAAGTGAGTCAGAATATGCACCACCTGTGGAAAAGTATAGTCCAGAACCACATGACAGATTGCCTCACCTCATACAGAAAGTCGTTCGCACTTTATGGAAATGCGATTTTGTAATTTGTTTTTGGCGTTTGAATTTTGAGATAAATATTTGGCAACTTTAGAATAATCGTCTGCTCTTTTTTTGCTTTGATTGGAGTGAAAAATGAATGATTTATTTTGAAAATGGCTTCTAAAATTGATAGATGGCTCGAAGGTTACGTAGCTGCAATTTCCGGGGAGAAATATTCGTATCAACAAATTATACATTGGTGTAAAAATTGCGGTTATGGGATTTCAAAAATAGGTATTTATAATATATTAAATTTGAAAGGGAAAAGAAGTCTAACTGAAAGTAAACAGGAAAACATGACCACTAAACCTAATCCTAAGACTGTTCGAACGCAGGTAAATATCAAGAATGTTAAGTCTCTGATCCTAAAAGAAAATACGTCGACTCAAAGATCCATTGCATCGAAACTAGGAATGTCTTCTGGCACTGTAAGTAAAATCATTCATAAAGATTTGAAATCAAAAAAGATGTTTAAACCTAAAGTTGATCTGCTTTTGCCAAAGCATATTGCTGAAAGAAAAAAAATTGTAGAAAATTATATGTGTGGTAGAGTTAATTGGGTGGTCGTGATTTAGTATAATAGTAGGCAATGATAGCATTACTCTGAATTCTAAACAATACATTGATTTATTAACATAACACATATATGAATACACATTCAATTATATTACTGATAATTATCAACCTCAAGAAACACTCATTATGTCAAGGGATTATTTAATTATACTATTTCACTTATTTAAATTGATTTCATTCTCAGTACGCAATATATATTATTTCTTAACTTTAGCCTATATTATAGGATTCGGGGATTTATTGACTTTTGGCAATAGGTAATGAAACGTCACCTCCATTTTTTGCAGACTGCAGAGGGAAACATTCGCCGGTGTATTCACTTGCATCGATTGTGGTATCTTGCATCGGGATTCACTTTTCACTGGAGAATGCAGTCATCAAAATTGCTGTATGGCGCGGGAAGACGCGGGCTTTAACGGCAGGATCGGTTCTCCATCTTTGGCTTGTAGGGATCAGGCAATCTATCTTGGTTCCGCAGCTCAAATATTCTCCTCTCATCGCTAGTTTGCAGGGGTCAGGCAATCTATCTTGGCTCCGATGCTCCTCTATGCTCCTCTCATCGCTAGCTTGCAGGGGTCAGGAAATCTCTCTCGGCTTCACTATTCATCTATTCTCCTCTCATCGTTGGCTTGCAGGCTTATAGCGATGCGCTAAGTCTGGGCGCAATCTCCCATATACTCTTTTTAAACTTCTCGCTTACGAGGCTACTATTCTATATCCGTGTGCTGAGTCTGAGCGCCAAAATGAATCATATCTTTTTAATATTCTCACTCTCTCTATTTTTTATCTTCTCAACGCCCCCTCGCTGTTTCGTCTCTTAACTGTTGCTTTTCAATTCCTTCTTCTTCATCCGGTCTTTTGTATAGGCAAGCGCCATTTCAATTTTTTTCATTTTATCCCCGTTTGTTCGATTTAATTGGCTGGTCTGCACTTTTCGAACTTCTCACATACCGTATCCCCACGACATTCTTCTTGTATCGTTTGGCGTCATTTCACTGTTTCATTTTCCGTCCCGTTTGTTCGCCTTAATTGGTTTGTCTGCACCTTTTCTATTTTTTTATATGTCGTAATCCACGACAATATGAAAAACACCTAGCTGCTGAAAAATGAAAATTTGTGGTAACACTCGATGGGGCATGGGTGTATTTAAGTGACTGTAGTAAAAAAAGATCATTTTTCTATTGCTCAACTGACGGGAATGACCGTACGAAATGGCTACGTCAGTGTACAGAAAAGTTCTCAAAGGAGTTCATGATAGTAGCAGGATTTTGTTACAACGACAAATTAAAAATAAAAAAAGTCTCAAGTAAAGCCAAAATTAATTCACTCTACTAGCAGCAAAATATTTTAGAGCCAATTTTTGAAGAAGAAATTCCGGACTTATATGGAAAAGACATTGATAAAGTTAAGCTTCTTATGTACAAAGCCGCTAGTCACACGTCTAAATCAACTACCGCTTAGCAAAGAAAGAATCAGAAACAGGAATAAAATGCATCCCATTTAATGAAATTGCTGTAAAATTACCTGACTCTTCTCCAATGGACTTTTGCGATTTCGGTTTTTTAATACGAGCCTTTGGAAAACGGCATCTAAGAACACTAAATGGACTTTGGAAAACGGTCTAAGAGGAATGAGGTAAAACTGACATGACAGTACGTACTAAACAAAAATATACTTTCATGGAAAATTCGAGCTAGATCTATTGTTAAGAACCATGCTATCGAATAGAAGCAAATCACCGCATAAAATACGGCATTTATAAATAAAACTTAACTATAAAAATCGTTTCCATAAAGTGCGAACGACCTTCTGTAGAACAAAAGGAATTGAACGATATTGTGCATGTCCTAAAACTTTCTAAACAACAGTCAGAATTGTTAGTTTCTAGGTTGCAATTATGGAATCTACTACCTGAAGGTACAAAGTTTTCAATTTTTAGAAGAGGGCATATATCATTAAGTGTATTTTTTGAAATGAAAAATTGAATGTGTGTGTGTACAGATGTAAATGGTTTAATTACACAGTTGGGTATTCAGTATGATTCCAATGAAGGGAGAATTTTTATAGATTTCTTGAAAGCTAGCCTGAAAGCAGTGCTTTTGTATAATGGCAACAAACTACCATCAGGCTCGTGGAGTGAGCGTGCAGGAAACTTACGAAAATATGATTCTGCTGTTGGCGGCAGTCAAATATAAAGATCATGGGTGGCAGATTTGCTGCGATTTAAAAGTAGTGGCAGTGATGTTAAGTTTACACAGTGGGTTTACAAAATTCTCCTTTTTTTGTGCCTATGGGACAGCCGAGATACAAAAAACCACTACAAAGCCAAACAATGTCCAATGGAGGAATCATAAGTTCCTGGAGAGAAAAATGTCAAACATACACCACTGGTTGAGTCGAGTAAAATCATTTTGCGTCCCCTTCATATAAAGTTGGGAGTGATGAAAAACTTTGTCAAAGCTCTTGATAAAAATGGCCATGACTTTAAGCATTTGCGGAAACTGTTTCCCAAACTGAGTGAAGCAAAGGTGAAGGAAGGAATATTTATTGGCTATAAATCAGAAAATTGTTGAAAGACCCAACGTTCGATGCTAAGCTCACGAATCTGGAATTAGCTGCTTGGATGTCTTTTAGAGCCATTGTTAACGGGTATTCCTTTGGTAACAGAAAAAGAGATGGATATTCATCTGGACTGGTTTACTGGACAATTACAAGAATATGGGTTGTAAAATGTCACTAAAAATTCATTTTTTGCACTCCTAGATATTTTTTCAGAACACTTGGGTGCTGTGAATGAAGAACAGGGTGAACTTTTTCACCAAGACATTCTTACTATGGAACACCGTTATCTGCGGGCTCTGGGACCATGCAATTATGTGCGACAATTGTTGGTTTCTGTTTAAGGAGAATCACCAGACATCTTAAAAAAGGAAAACACTATCATCAAGAAATACATCATCCTATTTTAAAAAATGACTTTGTTAATAATAACATTATGGGTTATTGTGTAATAGTTTCGTGCTCTTATTAGTTTATAGCTTTTGCTAAGTAATAAAGAAAGCATTTTTAATGATGAATATTATTTTTTGTTTGCATTTCAAACGGGTCAATTTTTGTCAAATATTTTACTGTCGACTTTACGTAACTGCTGTCTATCTAATAAATATGACGTAATAGAGATAATATGATTATTCCATCGGATTCAGCACCAAAAAAATTAGTTAAATTCACCCATTTACAATTCAGATACAGCAAAATGATTTATTGAGAAGTGATTATTCATGACTGAGTACCGGAGCTTGTAGTATTATTGTCACATCGAACAGCGTATGGAGAAAGAATCAGCTATCGAGAATCTTCATTTTACTTTACAACTTGATTATGCATGTAGATAAATTTACCTACCGGTCATAAAGAGAGCCAAAGACTGGACCCTTAGGGTAAAGGTATAATGTTATAGCTGTTTTTGTAATAGCGATCTTGAGAGTGAAAAGACTTTGAGGAAAAAACTTAGATAGGAAGTCGAATCCATGGGCAAGACTGCGGCCGAAAAATCATGGAGAATGCAGTCAGAAGTTGTAAAGAGAGCTATTTTGCATTCCAAACGTGAGTAACTCATGCAATTTATGACAATTCACTCATAAAAAATAATAGTCTAAAACCTGTAAATTTCTTTCAAACATACAAGCCAGGAAATCAATGAACAAAAGTAGTTATTATAAAGAAAATATGCCATCTGAGAAAGATATAACTCGGGAATGTGTCATAACTATATTAAAAAATCAGCGAAAGAGAAATTTTCCAAGAAAATGTTAAAAGCTCTATAAAAAGAAGTTATAAGCCAGGAAAGTAGGCTTATAACTTCTTTTAGGTTTTTCTTTAACTAATTTTAGGTTCTGAATTCTTGTTCCAATCTTCCTGCTACAGTGGAAGAACACGTTGAACTCCCTTTTTATTTTTAATGCGGTGAGCTGAGCCAAATTCATTCAACTTGATAAAATTACATGTGCGATGAATTATGAAACTGGAATTTTATCAAGATAAAATAAAAAGTAGTTGTAATAAAACGCGGTAAAATAATTTGCAGTAAAGTTGTGAATTATTCCGTTTGATCCACGATTTCTTACCAAATATCTTCGTAGTTCTATGGATATTTTCAACACCTTAGCAAATCCACAGAAAACACAGACTTCCAGAATCTGCGCCACTATCCGAATCTCCATTCTAGCTAAATATTTGTGTAGGCGATAATTCCTGGGGAAAATGCTAACTTTTCTTTCTACTTTACAGTTTTACCTTAATTTGGCTGACACTGGAATGTTTGAAAAATGTTTTGAAATTTCTGCCTAATGTCTTGAAAAACTAAGAACTTTTTTTTAATATTAAAAGAATAATATTTAATTGAATTTATATTTTTCCCCCGAAATTTTGCTTTCTCCAGATTCAGAAGTTCTGGAAAAAACATTTATCTTAGTTTCGATTTTGCAAATTACATTTCGGAAATTTTCCAGAATCTAGAGATTCTTGAAAAATTATTCTTGAAAAAGACCTGTTTTAACAAAAGAAAAGTTAAAAACTGATATAGAAAAAATTGTGCTAAAAGAAAGATGAAAATTTTAGGTTCTTTTACATTTGACTTTTATTTATTCTTTTCATTGTTTGGAAAAAGAAGTTACATATATCTATGCATATTTCTATTAAAATATGCGTTATTGCATACAAATTCAGTTGTGTTCTGTATTACAGATTATCGCAGTACAACGCAACATAACAACGTTACAGATTTGGGTGGATTACTTTATAAATATAGAATAAAAAAAAGACATTACAAAAGAAAATTTATCAAATAAACCCTCCGAATAGTTGTTGTATATGGTATAATCAAAGAGAATTTCAAAATTTTAGTGATTAATTGGTATATAAGAAAGTCCCAAAGCTTAGTACGTTTTATTTTATTTTAAAGTTTTAATAAAATAACTACTACAAGGCAACCCAATTGGTTATTCACTTCATTAGAAACCGTCTAAGAAAATTACAATTTGCCGAAATTTTGCCAAGCGTCCTGAATTTTATAAGCTTTTATCTCAAGGATCGGGAATCACAATATAAAATAAAAAATTCTCAATTTATCGGAGTTCGGGTTTTTCTCCTAAATCTCGAGATTTCTTGTGACGGGTTTCTCGAGCACAATCGCTAACTGTTTGCTTTTTTATTTATCATATTAAAAGTTTGAGTAATCATTTTACTGAAATCAAAAATATCAGTTCATTACTATTAAATAGATAAACTTTGAGAAGATCTATTGTTGAATGTTACAATCTTTATTCAGAAGCAAAATATAGCTGTTTATTATCTGAATGACTGAGAGTATTCCTTTATCTATTAATCATAGTTTACATCAGGCTAAATCCTACCATAGTGTATTTAAAAATAAATGTAATTTTTATTTTTATCGACGCAAATTATTTTTCCTTTACAAGAAGCCTCTTCATATGTTCTTAATTTCTTTGCTCTTCGCTTTTACCAGTGTGATAACTGCTTTATTTAGAATATATATATATTTTTTATTTTTAAGGGAATGGCTTATTTGGAAGAGAAGCGAATGGTTCATAGAGACTTAGCTTTAAGAAACGTTTTATGTAAGTACACGTACATTTCTGAAGCTCTCAAGTAATATATATATATATATATATGTGTGTGTGTGTGTGTGTGTGTGTGTGTGTGTGTACTATCTCTTAGTACTAGTACATAGTTTAATAAAACTTCTTCGATTTGACACAAATAGACACAATAACAGGTTCACACACAGGTACATAAATAGTCCTACAGTTGACACAGAGTAGCTGAAATTCAAACGAAAAATTAAAAAAGTAAAAATTTGGACCCAAGTTTGGAAAATTTATATACTCCTGGGGGGCATTCTCGATAGTTGAAGAAATGAAAAATTCCAGAACTCGATAGTCACGTCACCTAGGTGAAATCTCATTTATTCTTGAGACAACTAAAATCTCGCCAAATGGTGTCAAATTTTTCGCTAATCGTGATAAAATTCTCCAAATACATACATACTCCAAAAATATTTTGCCAAATGGTCAATTGCTGCAATCAACACTCACAGGCATTCAAAAATGTTATTTAACACGAAATGAATATAAATTAAGGAGAAATATCGAATATTCTCAAATGTTTTGAAATATTTGCATCAATTTACAGCAATATGCACAATGCAATCTGTCTATCTATCTATCGGTTTATATGTGTAAATATATATATATACTAGTTCGTTCCGTGAAAGTGCCACTACGAAAAACCCTTGGACGAACATCCTTAGGTGTGGACGAACTTCACACCTTGCTAACTGAAATTGAAGCGGTGGTCAATAGAAGACCACTGACATATGTCCCTGATAGTCTCAATGATCCACAACCACTTTCACCCGTTCATTTCCTAATAGGTAATAAAGTGTCCAATTTACCTCCAGTTAAATTCAATAACATTGTGGGTCAAAGCCGTAAAGAAACTTTGCTAAAAGCATATTTGTATCGCGAAAGACTGCTAAATCAGTTTTGGCGCAAGTGGACTAAAGACTATTTATTGAACATGAAATCTGCAAACGGTAATAAAAATCAGCAGTCTAAAGGTGATTTGAAAGAAAATGACATTGTGATCATTCATGATGAACATTTACCACGAAATATGTGGAGATTGGGAAGGATTGTAAAAACCTTTCCAGGTAGAGATGGTCGTATTCGTAGTTGTGAAATTAAAACTGAAAGAGGAACAATTAAACGACCAGTTCAACTACTTGTAAATTTAGAGTGTTAAATGTAATCATTTTCCTACAACTGTAGTTCAAATGTCTCATGTATATAAAATGTATATAATATTTATTGTATGTTCATTTGTAGCGAAATTTTAAGAGTGATTCCATTTGTGAACGTGTAGTTATGTGTAAAAATATAGTATTTAGGTAACTGTTTTTAAGGATCTCCAATGAAGTGAGAATAGTAAGTTCCTTACTGATTGTATATTGTTAATTCTTGTATAGGTTTTGTTGCATTTCTTATAGATTGTTAGTCTTTGGATATTATTAACTTATTAACGTGTTAAAAAATACTTCATTCACAATTGAATTTTAAACTTTTATATTTTTGAATTATATGGTAAACTTGAATTTCCGAATTTAATATGTATATTTGATTGTATAATTTTGGAAGCATGAACATTAATTGGAAACTTGATTTTCTGAATTTAATATGAATATTTTGATGGTGATTTTTTGGAAACATGAACATTAATTGGAAGTTTTGAATGTTTTGGTCTCAACTCAAATGTTGAGAAATTGTAATTGAAATGTGAACTTTTGAACCTAAAAAAAAATTTGAAATGATGTAATAAGTATTGTTCTGAACATTGCTGTTCAGCCCGGCCCAGTTTGTTGGGAAAATATATGTTTTCACCGCCAGATAGCGCTGTACGGGTCAATGCCCTGGAGGTGTCTGTCGCGGTTTGTCACTACTTCTTGTTGTTTTGGCCGAGCATGATGACTCGGAAGATTTTTACTCTTGAATCTTGAACGTAAACCCTGGCCCAACTTGTTGGGAAATAAAATGTTGTTATTGTTACTAATTCTTTGTTTAGTTAACTTTAACTTATTTACATTTTACTTAATTTTTCTTTCAGGCTGCAAACCATTCAACTCCTCTCCACATTTAACTCCTATAAACATCCTCTACATATTAAATTCCTTTTCTCTCCATAATAAACTCCTCAGAATTTTGGTATATTCAGCCTTTCATCATAGTACCACTAAAATCTGAAACATCCTCTCCAGAAATATAAATTTATTAATTTCAATAATTAAACACACACAAATATATAAATTACGCAAAAGTTTTTTAACCAACATTTGAATAATTCGTAAATGAAAAAGCATATGAAAATAAAGATAAGAACTTCCGGAATCGAAATTAATTACCCTTAATTTTTAATTAATAAAAAACCATAATATGAATAAAAACGATAGTTGCTTAAAACCATATGAAAATAAAGCTATTATAAAGATGATAATAATAAAAAAAGCATAAGAAAATAATGCTCGCGCATGAAGTTAACGTTAATAGTAATAATAATATAAACCGCGTGCATAAAATATTTAGCTTTTCAAGCGAAATAAATTGATTTTTAGAAAAAAACTACTTTTAATCGAGAAATTAAAATACATTGCACAAAATTTTAATTTTACCAACTTTCCACCCTACAATTTACACCCTACTTCTTTTAAATAGGATGTAAATATAAAGTTTTAACAGCCCATTGAATGCCAGTTAAAAATAATGTGTGCGCATGAAGTTAAAGTTACGATATAGAGATAGTAATAAAAATCTATATATATATATAAAACAGTTCCGTAACTGACTAACTGACTGATTGACTGACTGACATACAAAGTACAGACCAAACCGCTGAACCTAAAGGACTGAAATTTTGCATGGCGATTCTTCTTATAATGTAGGGGTGCACTAAGAAAGATTTTTGAAAAATTCTTCTTAGATTTTTTTAAATTAAATTTTTAATCTGTTTTTGTAACTTTTTTCAAGTTTGCATTTAAAATAATAATTTGAGGGTTGTAAAATTTATATCACGAAAAAGATCATAAAAATTCCTTTAAAATGAAATTCTTTTCGCATCTTTACCTCCATTTTCTAATTTTTGGTGAATTTTTAAAGATTAATTTTTACAATTTAATTTATTAAACGCTGATCATGTGATTTCTTTATCTGGTACTTTAAATAAATTTATCGTCACATAACAACGAAATAGGCACAAAAAAAAATTAAAATAGTGGCGCCATCTACTGTACGCTTGTGAATCGAGAGTTGTTGGTTATTTATTAATTAAAAATATTGGAAAGTTCTTGTGGATCTGTAAATATACATGTGGTAACAGTTTTAAAATTTATAAATTATCAACCTACACAGGTGATAATTTATCCGGCGTTGCCCGGGATTTTAAGAATGTTTGTTAACCATAATCAATTTAAAAACTAAACACAGTATAAATATCATAGAATAAAAAGCATGTGAAATGTTATACACATGAAAAAAAAGAAAACCCAACATAAAAAACCATAAATTTACAATAATTTCTTCAGAATTCAGCTAGATTTAGCGTTTCATCATTGGAGCAAAAAAACCCTGAAAAGTAAAGCATAAAATATATACATTTATAATAAAACACTAAAAGCTGAAAAGGAAAAATGTCAAATTGTCTTTAGGAAAGTAAAGAATTTTGAAAAGTAAAGCTGAAAAGTAAAAATGTCAAATTGTCGAATGTTTGTTAACCAAAATCAATTTAAAAACTAAATACAGTATAAATAACATAGAAAAGATTTAGCCTTTATCATTGGAGCAAAAATTCCTGAAAAGTAAAACATAAAATACATAAATTTATAATAAACCTACCAAAATCCATTAAAAAAATAAACACAGTATAAATAACATAGAAAAAAAAGTATACGAAATGTTATACACATTAATAATATGAAAAATAAAATAAAAAAAAATAATAATTTTTAAAAATAATAAAATAAAATAAAAATAATTTTAAAAAATAATAAATAAAAATAATAATAATAATAATTTTAAAAATAATAAAATAAAAGCTGAAACAAAAAAGCCTCCATAAAAAAGCTGAAAATACAGGTTTAGCAAAATCTGTACGATCCGTATTCGAACCCGCGTCGTGTAGTGTAGTAAATGAACGCTCTTACCGAATGCGCCACAATAACATGCTGGTGTATTGTGTAAATAGGAGAATATTTGTACTAAAATTACTGGAAAGTTGCTATGGGTTGGTGAATATACATGTATTTATGGAGTAAGAGGAGTTTTAAGTTAGAAATAAGTTAGCAGGATAGAAGCTTAGTCTTTAACTCTTCAATAGACACAAAGACATAAGCGAGGGGGGTTGCAGTAGCGATTAAAAATGATCTTGTGACACTTAGCGTGGTTGATTCGAATTTTCCATCGCGTGTGATAGTGTCAATATGCCGTTGGATCCGATTTATTTTAGAGTATAAAATCTAACTTGAAAGATTATTATTTTCATTTATTATTCTGGTTTAATATATAACTTGAAACTTTTTGATTTTATTTATTTTTATCTTTTCGCTCGCTGTTTGCCAGCTAAGCCTAACGTGGACGCCATATTCAGAGACGTGATTCCACAAAGTGTAACAGCTTACAAATTGTTGGTTTTTTATTAATTAAAAATCAACGATAATTAATTTCGATTTTTGAAGTTCTTCAGACCCTCGGCTGTTTTTAAAGACGCCTGTATGTAAAATTTCACGATCGTTGCTGCTAAACTGTGGATTTCTATACAATTACAGAGATACAAACATTCATTTTTATATATTAGATATATATAATATTAATATATATATATATATATATATATATATATATGTGTGTGTGTGTGTGTGTGTGTGTGTGTGTGTGTGTATTCGTTCAAGTGTATTTTTTTCTATTTTGTAATCATTATGATGATTGAGTTGAAATTTTAAATAAATTTCTATTTTAAATTTAGTAAAGACTCCTACATGCATAAAAATAACTGATTTCGGGCTGGCCAAGGTGCTAGACATAAATGAAGAGGAATATAAAGCTGAAGATGGAAAGGTACAGTACAAAGAAATTACATTATTAGAATCGTAGCTACAATCCTTTAAATATTTCAGTCATTTATTTTATGGTTTTTACTATAAACATGTTTTCTATATCTGATATTTCTTTTGTAGATGCCAATAAAATGGCTAGCTTTGGAATGCTTTCAACAGAGAATTTTTACACATAAAAGCGATGTGTGGGCTTTCGGTATGTTGTCTTATTCATTAATATAGATTATAATCTTCATTTATTTCATTTTCTTTTTTGAATATCAGCGTTATATACATACATGTACATGTAGATGTTGGGTGTCATTTAAAATGACACACAACTTCTGCAGCCACTAAACCGTCTGTTTAGTCCAAAACTTATCATTTACATTACCTTCAAAATTTCGCACACTACATCTTCTGTTCAGTATAGCGTCGTTTCCTTATCTCTTATCTGTAACATTGGAATTCTCCTTGCCACTAGACCGTCTGCCCCGTGCAGGTTTATCCCTTACATTCCATTCAAAGATCCCGCTCCCATCGAACCTTCTGTTCAGCAGAGCCTCCAACTCATCTGTCCAAAACATTGGAACTTCCCCTTCTCATCTAGCACCGTTGGTCTGCAGGCGCGCTGCTCGACCCTAAGAAATCATTCAGCATTTCTGATTCTCCCATATATATATAAATAAATATATATATATATATATGAAATGACACGGACGCGGGCCGAAGAATAAAGGGCTGAGTGGCATAGTTTTGATTATGATTCTTCTTGCTTCATCTATTTGAGGGTAAAATGGATGACTTATCACCCGGCCGTGCATCACAAATGTCTAAATCCATTCCCGCATCATCTCAACCCTCGGACACACAAATCATAACACAACTTTCTCAAACTACATGTTTATTTTAAGATACACAGAAATACAACATCTCGGGGCAACATACAAATGAAAAAAGCCTATATGTACGTGATACCAAACCTTATATAAACATACCTCGTCATGTGATCGTAGTAGGGTTTAATTGGTTAAAAGTTAGAGAAAGGCGTGACTAATGCGCTAAAGCATTTAATTTTCTGTCCACGCTACGTTTTCGAGTAATAGGCAGCCATTTAATATTTTCTCTCTAGGTTATTAGAACTTAGAATCAAAAGCGAAATTAGTTCGAACGCCGCAGGGAATTTAGAATAAATTAGAATTTAAAAGAGTTATAGGATTTTTAATGTTATAGAATATTACATAAAGTCGGCTGGAATACCTCCCCTCGGATACAGGCAGTAATTTTAAGCCGCCGTTAGTCGATTCCAACAGAAACAAATTATCCATCGACTTTCAAATGTGAGGTATAGGACTAACCTTCAACTTGAATGGATAACTTTACTCGAAAAAAAATATTCTGCTGAGTGTGTCACGTAAAAATCCCGTGGATTCCGACGAAGTGAGCTCCGGTGAACTTTGATTGAAGCTGAAAAATTTTTGTGTCAAAGAGGAGTTTCAGTTCTGGATTACATTAAGCCAAGATGATGTCGCTGACTTCGGAGTGTGGATTACCTGCTGTTTGCGATTTTCAACGACGAGTTGTCGACCACCAGTGTTGTGATTATTTTTTGTTTACTGCAATGTGTCTTCAGAGTGTCCAAATTGTGCTTGCAGTGTGATTTTTTTTTTCAGTCGTCGAATCAACGCGGACATCGTGATTATTCGAAATGTGTGCTGTTCAGGAATGAGCAGAGAAACCTTGAGAGATTCCTTTTCTTGGTGATGTGAAACGCCGATTTTCGCATCTGGAAATATTGATGCGAATATTGATAAGCATAATGCGCTCAGTGAAATAACGTAATTAAGGCGACTAATTCATGGATGAAAACGCGATTTTATTATCAGTCACGACCAATATGTACGATTATGCTTTAGAAGACAAAATTGTTCTGTGTGTATTTAACGAACAACTTCCCGCTATCCGTGACTGATGAAATATAACTACAGTGTTGCAAAAGAAATGCTTATAATTAAATAATAAAAAATAACACCGATCGGAATGGTAATACATTGGTGAGTCCCCGTCAACAGGTGAGAGAGTGGTTATAAAATAAATTTTGCAATTGAAATGTTTTTTAATTTTTACTATATATTGATAAAAGTTATTATAAATGTGTTCAAATTATTGATTTAAATTTCAAATTATTGATTTAATTAAGTAACTATGATAAAAAATAAATCGATAAAAAGTAAAACGAAAGTAAAGAAAATCAATGGTTTAAAATATGTATTATGGTTTTGATTTTATAAAGTATTTAATTTGATTTGCATTTTGATAGAATTTTACGTGTATATTCCTTCATATTATACGAGATTTGAATTTAAAAGAAATTTTTGAGACTTATATTTGATAAATTTATTATAAGTGTGTATTTTCTGTGTAATTTTTGTAATATTTCTGTGTTCTTTTTCTAGTAATGAATATTTTAGTGCTTTAGGAAAAGTAATAATCTTTGGTTATGTTAAATTGAAATGTCAAATGAGGGTAGCAACTCTATAAATACTTGTTTTTCGCACCCAGTTCAAAATCGTCGCGGACAAAAAAAAAAAAAAAAAAAATTAAAATTAATTTACTTCCGTGTTCGGGCGCTTTGGTGTAAACAGAGGAGCGTTTGGACGCCAATTCGACTATAAATTTGATTTGTCAGCGGTAATCTGATAAACAATCACGAAAGAGTCAAACTTGTTTTGATTCAGTTAACCTAGAAATTTTGCGGTTTTCCAAATTAATCTTTCTAAATCTAAGTCGTTAATATGAGTTTTGTAATTTTGATTTTGAGTACATCAGTAAAAATAACTTTGTAATTATTTCAGACATCAAGAAAATTTTAGAATTTAGATATTTTGACTATTGTTGCTATATTACATTTGATCTTGGACTTCGAGTAGTTTTACGAATTTAAGTAAAGGAGATTTTCGGAGGTTCAAGTCGACAGTTAAAGGGCGTAATTGCGGTTTTCATGTAAACGGAACGCCCTTATAACATGACTTAGGGTGCCAAAAAACCACAATTGGAGGATTAAAAACCCTTGCATATTATATTTGGTTCATCCGCCCCAGAAAATTCTCGAGATAGAAATATGTTTGCGAAGGCATTAAAAAGAATATATGAGTATGCGAAAAATATAGCGAGGATTCATACCAAAATGTGATATAAGAAAAGAAAAATTAATTTTGGTTAGTCAGTTTCGTGGTTAACTTAAGAAAACTGAGATGGGTATTGGTAAAATAATTTTGGTTATTTATATTAATTGATAGAATAACATTTTGGAAATTGAATTTTGAACATTAACATTAAATTATGGCAATGAATAGAGAATAGTAAGGTATTATTATTATTATTGGTATTAGGAGTATTTTATTATTGTGTGTTTAATAATTTCATATGTTGTGTATTTTTGATTCTATTGAATATGAAATTGATAGGCTAAACTTTCACACCAAACAAAATTCTGAAATTGTACATGCTTGCAAATTAAGATACTATAATGCACCAGAGAAATTAAAACTACACCATGAATAATGACAAACAATAGATCCATTTTTTCTTTTCTATTTGATGCTTAACATCATTATACTTTTTTAATTGATATAATTAATTATGTGTTGTCCTACTAAAGATAAAAACTGTTGAAAAAAAAACTGTCTTACTTAAACTTTCTTCTTAATAGTACTATTATATGTGAAATTTTTTTGGATCTCAATTTAAACCCTGATTATGACAACTCTACTTCTTTAATCTTTCAGCAAATTTCCTCTTTCTCGAATACACTTTCCTATCATCCACCTCTACAAGCGCGTTGGATGTCATCCCAACTGTTTAAGATCTTTTTTAATTTTTTGTTATTTGTTTTTAATTCATCAACTCAGTCACTTAAAGTGCTGAAAACCATATGCTTGAGTAATGACTAAAACAGGGCTGGGATGGCCACTTCTTTGTCCTCCCATTTCTATAGTACATTCCCACAGGTATGACACATGCACATTTTCCCTTTTTCTCCATCTTTGTACTATGCAAGATGCTGTTTTTCTAGGCGGTCATATCCTGTCGGAGAATAACGGTTGGTCCACTGTACGGCTATTCTTTCCTCCTTATTAGTCTTCGTACAATAGGGAGAAAGAAAACCCACTTTTTCACAAACATAAACACAACCCCTCACTGCTTAAAGGTAGAATTAAAGAATTTGAAACTAAGAGTTTGGGTGACACACATACAAACAGGTACCTAAAACAAAGAAAAGAGAGCTCCATTCATCTATAAGTATGTACAAACGACTAGAAGGAATACATTGAATATTAAGTGAAAAAATTTTGAAAACAGGAAAATAAGATTAGAAGAAAAGTGAATAGAAAAATCATTGAATAGAATTTTTGAATAAATAAATAAAGTTAGAATAAATATGAAGAGAATAACTAAAGAATATTGAATAGAGATTTTTTTATGAGTAAATAATTTTGAAACAATGAATATAATTAATATCGAAATGAGAATAATAAGAAAAATAAAGATATGAAACTAGACATAATGAATAAGGATTTGATATTGAAATGATTGAGTTTTTCTTATAGTATAATAAGTGTTCTGAAATTTTTATATACAATTTATATATTAGAAATGTGATTTTATTAAAACTTGTGATTTTTATTATTCAGTGTCATTCAAGATATTGTTTTGTTAAAATTGAAAATTTTCTGTAACCACTTTTGTAACCAAGGACACAGCAATTATAAGAGACTGTGATAAAATACTCCTTCAGGAGTTTGAAAAACCTGAACAATATTTCTTCTCTGTAACCTACTGTCCAAATGACGAAACTTTTATTTGATAAAAATGGACAGACGAACAATATATGGACAGAAATTCCTGTCATTTTTTTTGGGACTCACTGCACGGTAGTGAAATTTACAGAGGAATGTTAAACAGGTTACATTTTGAACTGTGTCAAGTTCAACTTCAAATACTTATTTTTTTTGTTTTGTTTACTATTCTTACTGCTCAATTTTACTATCTGTATGAGTCGACTCGAGGTTAAATTGAAATTTCAGTGTATATTTGAAGTGAATTTTTGGTAATTTTGTAAATTTTAAGAAAGGTTTCATTTGTTATCTTCTGAGATTTTGTTGTGTGGGGAGGCTCCGCCCTGTTCAACATTGTTTTCAGTTGATGATAAATACATTTTTAAATTTAATTTTTTCAAAGCAACAATATAAGAAGAAATTTACAGAATTTGCAATTTTCTATAGTTGATCATTAATTACTATAATTTTTTTTTGCTTTTATTGTGTTCATAAATTAGCAAATCATTAGTGTATTTTTGTGTATTCAATATTGAAATGTGCAATGTCTTGTCATGTGATCATCATACTAAAATTAACTTAACACATATGTTCCTTTTCAAACTTTTTCCAAATTTGTGGTCGACGCCCATTTTCCTCACATGGCTGGGTGAGTCTGTCCTCCAATGCAGTCATTGTTGGTCATCCTCTTCACAGGGGGAGGGGATATTCTATAACATTAAAAATACTATAACTTTTTAAAATTCTAATTTATTCAAAATTCCCTGCGGCGTTCGAACTAATTTCGCTTTTGATTCTAAGTTCTAATAACCTAGAGAGAAAATATTAAATGGCTGCCTATTACTCGAAAACGTAGTGGACAGAAAATTAAATGCTTTAGCGCATTAGTCACGCCTTTCTCTAACTTTTAACCAATTAAACCCTACTACGATCACATGACGAGATAAGTTTATATAAGGTTTGGTATCACGTACATGTAGGCTTTTTTCATTTGTATGTTGCCCCGAGATGTTGTATTTCTGTGTATCTGAAAATAAACATGTAGTTCGAGAAAGTTGTGTTATGATATGTGTGTCCGAGGGTTGAGATGATGCGGGAATGGATTTAGACATTTGTGATGCACGGCCGGGTGATAAGTCATCCATTTTACCCTCAATTAGATGAAGCAAGAAGAAGCATAATCAAAACTATGCCACTCAGCCCTTCATTCTTCGGACCGCGTCCGTGTCATTACATATATATATATATATATATATATATATATATATATATATATATATATATATATACACATACATACATACATACATACAGAAATGGTGACAGTAGCGCTTTGAAACAATCAACAAGCTTATTTATAATAGCATGAATATTAATAATTATTCTATTTGTTTATAATCTCATTATACGGCCTCGAGGTGTCCTAGCGGTAGCGTTAGCGTGTGGGCTTTCACTGCAGGGGGTGCTTGGATCAAATCCCGACAAGCGCCGTTAAATACCTCCGTGTCTAAGCCGGATATGGGCACGTTAAATCCGTAGACCAGAATGTCCCTCTATGAGGTCAGAGAGGGTGGGAGACGGTACGATCCCCCGGATGCCACCCCTAGGGATGCTCGATCAAAATTGCGGTGGCCCGTGATGCTGGCCCATCTATACGGTGTCCCAGGTTGAAAGCAACAGACGACACTCACGGTTAACCCGTCGTTGGTCGCACCAGTTTGAGTCGCGCGTGAGAGTTTTTCTCACACTACCCATTTCCGCTGTTTTAAGTTGTCTGCTCAACAATAACACTTGAAAATTGGTTCTTTTTAAGGAATTGCATTAATATTAAGTAATCACGAACAAGGAAATTACAATTAAAATAATTATTTTACAGCTATTATTCAGGAAAATTAATAGCAAAAGTGAAATTAAAAAAAAACATACCTACTTTATGAAACAAATTTATAAAAAGCATATTATTTGTACTTTATTAGAACTGCAAGTCTTATAAATTAGATGACATGGACCTGGTAAATAAAATATTATACTATAAGTATTTATTAACACAGCATTTGGGGCATACGTAAGATGACTGTTCGGTACAAATAGGTCGCGCACAGGTTACACAACCCTTTTTTGGCTTCCTATTTTTTCTTCGAGGACAAAATGCTCAAAATCCGGAGGTTTCAACATTTCGTTTGATTCTTGAGGAGCCTTCAACTCCTGTTATTTGGCTAATTGCACTTCGCAACGCTGGTGACAAGTTTGGAACTGAATAACGGTCACCAGGTGAGATTTCATGAGTTCCAATGCTAATTCCTTCAAGAAGGCTCGTCTAGCCACCGTATTGTTTGTATTTGCAGTATATATATTTTGGCTGTTCATGCCACCAATGTTCATAATCGAAAAAAATAATGTCAATGGCATCTGCGACTTATTCTCGAAACAGAGTACTCACCTTTGAGTTCGTCTACTACGTCGACACCACCCTTAGTGAGATTATAAAAAGTAATAATCTCGTTTAGAGAGGACGCCAGAATCTTTATCTATTTTTTTACCATTGTGCAAAGAGGAATAAAGAAGAACATTTTTCCCTTTCTTCGGAATATAAGACACTAAAGCGTAGTTGACGAAAACGCAAACACACTGCTTCTCAAAAGTAAAGTTCCCAAAAGTAAAGAATAACGCTGATCAAAATGCGCTTCTAACAAACAAAATTTGCAATTAAAATTAGGAGATAAACGTACTCACATCATTGAGTTGATCCCAGTTGATCATCATTGAGTCCCAGCATTTGTGTTATTTAATAACACAAATGCTGGAGGTCTCTTGGTGAGAAACGCTCTCATGTGATGCAAACGCCAGTGGTCGCGCGATGAGAGAAATGCTCACACAAAAAGGCACCGAAGCAAATAGCAGGCTGTTTGAAGGTCAAACACGCCCTTATTTTTATCGGAACTGATAACTGATTGTTGAGGAGATTCTAAAAGTCAGCTAGACTAGTTATTTGAGTCAGCTAGTTATTTGAAAATGACCCTGGGGGGTGGTGTCCCCAGGGTCATTTTCAAATAAGGGGTGCAATTTATATGACAAGTGTGAGAGAAATGCTCATAGCGCGACCAATGACGGGTTAAAATGCGAATGTCTTCATTGATAATTACCTCGCATTGGAAAACAACAACAACAACAGCATATTTGAACTTATTTGATTAGATCATTAAAAATGTCATGTATTTTAAGCTTTATTCCCTTACCTGGCTAAATCGGACTCCGACCCTTGTGGTGCAGTTGTAAACTGGAGTCGCACCCCTCAGCCCGCTAGCCTATATGGACCTGATCTGGAATAGAATTCCGATTAGGGGGCATTAGGAACAACAAAAATAATCCGTTTATCAAACACATTTGCTGAAAGAATGAAAAAATTAGCCTTTTTTAGTGTATTTAAAATTCATTATTCTCTGTACTTTCAGGTGTTACTGTATGGGAATTGCTTACCTATGGCGGAAGACCCTATGAAAATACTCCTGCAAGAAAAGTTCCAGAATTGCTAGAGATAGGAGGCAGGCTACCACAACCTCCTATATGTAGCGCTGACGTGTACAAACTCATGGCCCATTGTAAGTATACCTAAGAAAGAGAAAGTATAGGTATTTTAAATGACAGAATATCTTAAATGCCTTCTATTCTGATGATAGGCTCTAAATTTGCGGATAGATATTATGAAGGAACATAATCGGAAACTTATTTGAATGCTGTACATTATCATTTCAAGACAATAAGTTCTAGTGTTTGAAGGAAACAAATTTTGCAGTATGCATAGCTCCAGTTAGTATTATTTATTATAATTTAAGAGAAAGGTTCATTTAAAAATAAAATTTACTCTCTGGAAGCATTTCATTTCAATATAAACTTTAACTTAAGAAACATCCTAAAAATTATTAAAAATTAGATTGATAGTTAGCACTAATTTGACATGGCTTAACAATCAATATTACTAGTAATTAGTCATTTGTAGTAAAATTTTAAACTTTCAGTTAAGATTATAAAAATACGTAAGGTGGCTATTTTTGTGACCTAAGATTTGCATGAGATTAGAAAACAGGCCACAAATTAGATTAACCGTAGATTACCGTAGACTTGAATGGCAAATATTTCCTCTACCAACCTTTAAAGATTGTTGCAATTTGCTCTTTTTCTGATCCTCAATATTTTTTTTTCAATTCGGAGTAACTCTTTCTTTATGGGAAATAAAAAAAAACTCCATTCCAGCCAAAAATCTCGGCCTCATCATGTACATATAGGCACACTGTTGACATTGTTAATATGTTTTTTCAAATTGTGATCAGGTTGGATTCCTGATGCAGAATCGCGACCAACATTCACAAAACTCGCTGAACAGTTCTCTAAGATGGCTCGTGATCCCGATCATTATCTCTTCATTGATGGTGACAAAGACAAGCGGCTGCCAGTATTTCCACATTGCGCTGTCAAAGACTTTATTGAGTCCATCGGGATGTCCGTCGATGATCCGGGTGTTTCTATGGAAGCAGAACTATACCTCCGTTATCGTGAGAAATATCCTAGAGCGGAGGCAAATGTAATAGATAACAGCAAGGTAATTCAGATTTTATTTATTCATCGTAGATTGTGCATACTTCTATTCGTTTTCCTTAACTGTAAAAAATTTACATGTTTTGGTGTGGCTGTCAAGAAACAAGAATTCATTATTACTTTATTATTTCTGGCTTTTTAATAAATTCAGTAGGTTATATATCAGCATCACAAAAGTATTCTCTACTTCTCTATTATTCGATGCTCATTGGTTTAAAAGTAGAAATATGAACCTCATATAAGCACCTTGAGAAGTCAAGTTACTCAATTTTGGGAGTGATTGAGATTCCTTCAAGATAGGGTCCGGACAGTTTTCCTCGTCCCCATATATCATATTACTCTATCAATCCTCTTGAATTGAAGGAATTTGAAATTCTTTTCCTAAACGTTGGTATTGACGAAAAACAAACGATCAAACGAACAAAAAAAAGACCAGTACGGAAATTTCTGCTTTGACTATGGACGTTTTGCAGAATAAGTCATTGTAACCGACTCAATATTACTATTAATTAGTCAAGTAAGCAATTCTCTGTCCATACTTAATACACGTGCTACTATTGGCTAGAATTGCCACTATTGCTGTTATCAACTAGTAGTGACAATGACAACTGCCTCAGAATTTATAACTGCAAACATCTTAAGAATATATCTTGTTCCCTACATAAATATTAATCCAAAGCATTTGGTTCTTTTTTTAATTTTAAGGATTAATATAATTAAATTTTAAGAATGTTGACATTTCTATAATGCAATTCTTTTACTCAGTTATATAAAGAAACGGGAACCATCTTTTATTAGACTATAAGAATTGTCTTATAATCTAATAAAAAGCAATACTTCAAATATTCCACAGCTATTTTGAGATCTCAAGAAAAATTATACAAATTTGAGCTTAATAGGAAAAATAATCTGGAAATTAGCACCAATGGGAAGAAATTACATCTTCACTGAGTGCAAATAAATATACTGGAATTAGTGACACATATATATATATATATATATATATATATATATAATATATATATATATATATATATATATATATATATATATATATATATATATATAAATATATATATATATATATATATATATATATATATATATATATATATATATATATATATATATATATATATACTACGACCTTGGAAGGCCGACTCAGCCTTTCATCCCTTGAGTGGGTAGATAAAATGAGGATCAAGCATGCTTGGGAACTAAACTCTGGGAGTTCCACGTCAGGTTGACCATCTGATCGAGACATATGCTGTATGACATCGCAAGCCCACGGTCAAGAAAGCAGATATGGGCACCGCCGGCCTTGGTCCACAGCGGACTGTTGCGCCATGAGTTTTAGTTTATATATATATATATATATCGTGTGTGTATAGATTAAAAGCCACAATTGCGGTTATTTGTACGGGAAGAACTTGTATCATAATTTTTTTTAAAAACATGGCAACATCTCGAACTCTTCTGACAGCAAAATTAAATCCCCGCCCCCAAATACTCAACTTAGCTGGAATACTTCACTAAAACACAAATGTATATCAGTGAGTAACCGTATTGGTGTTTTATGGTTGTAAATATTTATGCAAACATTGGGACATTGACGAAATTATGTTTTACGCCAATCATATTCCCAATATCTATCAACTCTATTTTTAAGAATGTTTAGTGCCTCGCGTACGTTTCCATGCTCTGCCATTTTGGGTTCACGGGCGGTTCACTTAGAGGAGAGTCAGCAATATTGGAACGAGAAAGTGGAGTGCGTTCACTCAAAAAGCAAATCTCAGAGGCAGCGACCCGTTTAGGAGAACGCCTGTGCCTAAATTAATTTAACATGTTTTTCTCTTGCCCAAGAAGAAACACGCTATGAGCATCTGAAAATGTGTAAAACAAAAAATGTGTAAAGATTTTGAAGAATATTTGTGCTAGGAATTTGGCATGGAATTTTGTACGTTGGACACCATACACGCATCTGTGGGCAGGTAACTACTGCAAAATGCTACAGAGTTAGATATTTTCCAAAGATGCTTGCAGTTTGAAATTCTGAGGCAGTTGTCATTGTCATTAGTAGGCAATAATAGCAATAGTGACCATTCTGGACAATAGTAGCACGTGCATTAAGTATGCACAGAGGATAGAGAGTCGGTTAGAATGACTTATTTTGCAAAACGTCCATAGTGAAAACAGAAATTTCCGTGCTGGTCTTTTTTTTGTTTGTTCGTTTGATTGTTTGTTTTTCGTCAATACCAACGTTTAAGAATTTTTTTCCCATTCCTTGAATTCAAGAGAACTGATCTGGTAGTATGATATATGTGACGATGAAAACTGTCCGAACACTCTCTTGAAGGAAGCTTGAAAACTCCTAAAATTGAGTAATTTGACTTCTCAATGAGCTTATATGAGGTTCACTTCTCTGCTTTCAAACCAATGAGCATCGAATAATAGAGAAGGAGAGAATACTTTTGTGATGCTGATATATAATCAACTAAATTTATTAAATAGTCTGAAATAATAAAGTAATAGTGCATTGTTGTTTCTAAAATTATAAAAGGACCCAGATATTAGAGCAGGGGACCTATTTTATATAGACAAGACCGTCGCACTTATCATTTCATGATGTCTGTCTCAAACTGGACATTATGGACACTTTGATGCAGACTTATCACTGCGCTGTCCTAGTATTCTGCGAAACATTTCAAGGCTTCTATGAACGGAGTATCTTGACCTTGAGTATTTTTTATATTCCAGCATGAATATGTAAATACAGATGTTTCGAACCAGTTGAACCCCAATGATAATCTTCAACAGTGTTCCGAATCTGTCATACCTTTACCGGGCTGCTCTTCTGACTGCCATAATGGAGATGCATGTTTGGAGCCGCCACATGCAACAAGTTGTTTTCCACATCCCCACAGTTTTGTTGCAAAAGGTATGTACCTCGCATTTCATTTATTTTAATACTGGCAATCTTGTCCTGCAATTCTTGAGAAATTTTAAAGTCATTTTCTATTCAGTACACTTTCCTACTGCATACAAAAGCCCTACTCATTTTTTTCAATACATTTTCTCACCTTTTTATTTACAATGCATTTCCTACTCAGTTCCTTATTTTTCTAAATTTCCGTACTTTATAGAAATCGTTTTTCTCAAACGATGGGTGATATTTATATACGGCCAAAATATACACGTTGAGTATCATCCCCATGTGACTTAAAAAATGCATGGAACATGCCTCCCTAGAAGCAGTTCGTAATATTTAACAAATATACCCCCCAGGATTACCCACAGAAAACCTTGGACATAGGTCCTCAGGAAGGCACAGCTGATAAGTACATATCGCCATTAGTGCCCTTTACACGTATGTTATTTCGCGAGTGCTTGGAGCGTACGGGATTGCGCGCACTCTCCAAGCACTAGCACAAGAGCGTACGTGTAAAGGGCGCTATGTACGCTCTTGGAGCGTACGGGATTGCGCGCGGGAAAACTTGCAGTGTGCACATAAGCAGATTTGTCGTCCTCTCCGACACCTTTACACGTGCACTTAATCGCGTGGGATCTTGGTTTCACGCGGGAAAGAGCGTAGGTGTAAAGGGCTCTATTTACTTCGAGAAAATTTATAACGACGGAAAAACTTAGGTCCAGGGCTGATCGATATGTAGAACGTGTGAATTATGTACGTGATATGTTTAAGGTCTCTTCCTGTGAAATTGTACACTAGCCAGTACATTGACTGGTTTCAAATATAAATGGTTTCTATTAAATAATTTCCTACTTATTCTTATTTATTAAAAGTTCCCACCTTTTCCAAACAAATTTCGTTCTTTCTGCTGATTTTTTTTAATTTTTAAAGGTCCTACAATTCTTTATAATTTTGATATAATTTCATGTATGGCGTCTGTATACTAGATATTATTTCTTTCATGTTGTGTTAAAAGTTTTAACCAGCTTGAAAATCAATTGAACGTTGACGTACACGATTTCCCATAAACGAAATACAGATAACACTAACGTAGGAAAGTAAAAACTTGACAGACTGTAAGTACAGTCTTTCAGATCTCAGCATATTTCAACAAATGAATCAAGATTTCAAATTTTGTGTATTTTTTAATGAAATTTCGAGCTTATTTCTGCCCACATTAGAATCTTAAAATTGCTTTAAAAATATTCCGATTTGCATAGCTTCCTTAAAATTAATAATTTGGGGGGATTTTCTGATTTCTGTTACCTATTTCGAATCTTTTATTAATAAATATTTCGAGCAGTCATATAAAATACTTTAGGCATACAAGACTTTATTCAAATGTATTTCGATTATGTAGAATCATACAAGGCTCTCGAGATTTCTTTTATGGGCCAATACACTGCTGGCCACCCAAATTGCAACACCAAGAAAGACAAGAGATTTCACAACAAAATTTATTTTGTAGATAACATGTTGACCAAGTATCAAATGATTAAATTTATAGACTTCTGTGAAGTGTGGTTCCTGCCAAAATCAGTAGCCAGAGTAGCCGCCATTGTTGGAGATCACCGCTGCCACACGCCTCGGCATTGATTCAAAGAGACTTTGGATGAGATCTTGTGGTACAGCAGACCAAGCAGCTTCCACACGTTGCCAAAGTTGATCAGCTGTGGCAGCTGGGGATGGAATCTGGGTCAATCGTAGAGCAACCATGGACCACATGTTTTCTATCGGCGAAAGATCCGGAGAGCGAGGCGGCCAGGGAAGCAATTCAATCTGGCGTTTGACGAAGAACCGTTGGACAATACGTGCCACGTGTGGTCGCGCATTATCCTGTTGAAATATGGCTGTGGGGAAGCCCTGAAGGTAAGGAAGGACAACTGGCTCCAACACCTCGGAGATGTAGCGCTGGCTGTTTAAAGTACCGACAATGCGCACTAGAGGTGTGCGAGAGTGATATCCAATACCGCCCCATACCATAATACCCGGTGCAGGACCAGTGTGGCGATGCATAACGCAGCTGTTCAGCATCCTCTCTTCACGGTGTCTCCAGACTCGAATGCGACCATCGTGGTGTTGCAGACAGAAGCGTGACTCGTCAGTAAAGACAATTTCATTCCATTCTGCCGTCCATATCCTTCTGTCATCGCACCATTGGCGGCGGAGACGTCTGTGGTTCTGCGTCAAGGGTAGACAAAGCAATGGACGTCTTGCGGACAGACCACTCTGCTGTAAACAGCGTCGAATGGTACGCGCAGACACTGGATGATGCGTTACAGACTGCATGTGCTGTGCTATGGTTCGTGATGTGACTGAGCGATGCGTCACTGCCATGCGCACAATTTGCCTGTCATCACGTGAAGTGGTGCGCTGAGGTGGATGCGATCGAACACGCCGGTCCGTCGTACCCTCCTGCATCCAACGATCACATATCCGCATTACAGTTGTTTGGTTTCGTCCAACACGACTACCGATTTCCCTGAAAGATAATCCACAATCTCGGTAGGCCACTATCCTTCCTCTGTCGAACTCGGATACTTGATCAAAAGATGATCGCTGTTTTCAACGAGGCATAATTGATCGTTTTTTTGAAAAAACCACAAGAAAAACACAATTGCCGAACTTGAAATCGTCAAAATCTCCAAGCCTTAAATAGCGCTTTGAAGTGGCACCACAGGCGCGCGTGATGTGCGTCTGCGCTGAAATTCTAATCATTTGCATATCTCACCTCTGCTAATGCATGTTGTAAATTTCATATTATTTGCATGTTTCCTTCAGGGTGTTGCATTTACAGTGGCCAGCAGTGTAGATTCACTATCAACGCTATAGCTTACACAGTGAGAAAAAAAAATTTTGTTATCTAAAGCACAATGCACATATATTATGGATGGGCTAATGTGTACTGATTTAAACTGCATGTCTTTAGTTTTCATTAAGGGGATGGTGAACTTCACAAAACGATTTTTTGAAAGTTTTACTTCAAAGATATGAAATTTTACATACATTTTCATTAAAGTATAACTAAATCAAACACTTTATAAAATTTTATAAATATTTTTTAAAAAAATTTTTATTTTGAAAATAGAAATTATTATTATTATTTTTTAAATGCTCCTCGCGAACCAATTTTTAACTTCCCCCCTAAATTTTGCATTTTAATTGCTTATAAATACAGTTTGAACAGAGTTATGTATTACTTTGGGCTCTCGTTGAATAGTTAATTTTTAGGAAGTATTTTTATGCTTGTACTCTGAATTTTCGTGAAATTTTTGTACTTTTCTACATTTAAGTTAAACTTTAATAATCTGAATGATGCCGAAACCTGAAATGGATACATGACTTTATATTAATATATTAGAGGAGTCTTTATGATAAATTTTATAAAATTACGTCAAAAATAATGACGCAGTGAGCATTTCAAAGACTTGCGAATCTGGAAATTATTCATTTGAACGTTGAAATTATTCATTTTGAGAGAAACCCATTTAAAAGATGTTTTCCACCTACCTTTAATATGTACTCTTCTAACCCACCAAGTTTTCATTTTACTCTCTACTACATATTGTGAATGCATTTTATTCCAATATTTACATACTTTTAAAATATTAATACGCCAAAAAACCAATTCCAATATTTTTGAGATTTTTGAAAATTTCCACCAGATTTTTGAAAAAAGTCCACCATTCCCTTAATGGTTGTTGTTTATTGTAGCCGAAGTGCACACAGTAGACTCTGAGAAGTATTTGGGTTGGGATCCATCTTCGTCAGCTGAAGAGGAGGAATATTTAAAGCCCACTTCTTCCTCACCGGATGCTACAGTCCAATACGCAAACATCCCCGAAGACGCACAACAAGGTACATATACGTTTCCATCTTTTAAAAAACTATTAAAAGACAGTAAAGTTTCACTTAGAAAAATAACTTATTTTTGATGTTAGAATTGTTAAAGTAATGCGTAGATTTAGAATTATCAAGTCCGTCGTAATTTCCCACTACGTACTTTTATACAACTGTAAGAATTTTTTTCATTCGAATGATTTCGTCAGATTTTGAACTATATTTTTCTGTGAGCTCTACAACATTACTTTGTAATTTTTATAAGATACGAGAGTGTTAAATGTAATGAGTGGATAACGGGAAAATTAACTCCAAAACTAAGGCTACAAGTCATGGCTCAAGAAAACCTTAAAAATTTGTTATAAATAACAAAAAATTAATCCTATTTATTAATTTTTACCCTGGGCTGGGCTTAATTTTAGAGTTATTTAAATTTTATTTTGTTATTTAAGATTCTCCGTAAACATATACATCAGTATTTCTTGCAGATATTCAATCGAGAGCTGTAATATTTTTCTCTTATGATAACTTGTTACTCAGAAATGCAGAAATTATGGAAGGGACTACTCAGTTTTTATTTTCATTCATAATCAGTACTTTTGTTTCAGAAATATGACGATAATGCACCTGATTCGATGAATTTATTTTAACCCACTGTTAAAAATTTTTTCGAAAAATTATAATGTAATCTAATGCCTGGAAGTGAGTTCTTCGTATTTACTACTGCCTTTTATTTCGTAATCATTTTAATTGGTCAAGTCTGAAATATATGTTTTCTTCACCTTTCTCTTATCTTATTACAAGGCGTTACGCAAAAATAAAGATTTAGAAGGGTCTGATCAATTATTATTCTAGTTTTTAATAGGCTATCAACTACAGAAAACTTACTATAATACACTGAATTCTTTGGCTAAATTTAACCTACTATAAGAAGCTTTTAAGGGAACGGTGGAAGTTAAAATTTCTTTTTTTACTTTTCATCATAGAGATATGAAATTTTGTACATATATACATTTTACCACAAGTATTCAGAACATCTTAAAAGAAATTTCTAATCTTATTATAGTTTTAAGATTTCTAAAAATTTAAAATTTGTAAACCAAATATTAAAATGCTCCTTGCGACTTAACTTTTGATATATTTCCTCGATTTTCCATTTTAATCACTTAAAACTTTTTTACAAACAAATATGCGTATCAATTATTTAATCCCTTGAATAGCTAATTGAGATATTTTTTTCTGAATTTTATCAAAATTTTGCCTTTTAATAAATTTTAAATCAAATTTAATTAACGTAATGAAGTTTTGTTGTAAAATGCATTCAAAGTTTTATTTGTAAACAGTATCAGGATTCTTCCTTATCAATTTCATGTATTTTGAACAAAAAGTCGCATGGAGCATTTAAAAAATCTAAAAACCTTGAAAAATCTGTTTTGAGAAAAACAGATTTAAAGTTTATTATTACACTTACCGTTATTATTTACTTCGTAGAAGCTTCATAAAGGATTTTTTACTTAAAAAACATTATTTTGGTACTATTATCCTATAGAAATATATATTTTTTTACAATAACACAATCAATATTACAATAAAAAAGACTTGCTGAAATAAAGGTCCACGGTCCCCTTAAACATAAAAAATAAAATAGAATAGGTTGTAAGGGTATATTTCATTTCAAATTTTATGAATTACTTTTGCATAGAAAACTGTTTGTAATATTTTCCGCCCTCTGTATTGGTTTTATATCTAATTTCAGTCGTATCATTTCTTTCCCTTCCTTAGACTCTGCAGATGTGCGACCAAGCACTTCCAACCATGACAACCCCGACTTGACTTCTGCTCAGAGGCATGCAATGGGCCTCTTCGATTACCTCTTGATGAACGACAACAATGCCAGCAAACAACCACCTTTACCTAACTCCGAAGGTGTTTTCGATTATGTCAGTATGTAACGGGAATCACTATCTGTGTCCTACCATTGAAACAATTCTATAATTATCCCTGAAAAAATATGCACATGATTCTACAGCACGAGATATTTTCTAAAGTAGAGTAACCGGTAGCTACGTCTTTCCCAATTTACCATCTGTGCCCAATGAAGTGACGACGTAGTTACTGATATATACTATATTTTAGTGTTTATTTGCAGAACTTAGTTTCTCAGCTCTCGAATCAAGTAGAAATATCTCTGAGAAGAGTAATTTTTAATGGACCTAATTTTTTCAATTGTATATGAAAACTGAAATCATTTTTTTACCACTGATGGTGCATTTTTTTCCTTGGCGAGAGATTGTTTCTGAAAACAATCAGAAAAAACAACTTACGTGTCAGCTATCCTCACACTAATCTTCACACAGTTGGGATGCAATCGTATCGCATCTACATTACCATGCATTTACTACTGTATAATAACCAGTACTGAGATAGAAGCTGAGGGATCTATCGTACTGTTGTGCACTGTTTCAAATTTATTTTTCATTTTTTAAACATTATACAGAATACATAGTAGTGCTTCTGCATTGCAGAATTTGGATTTTTAAAAAAAGTAACCATTTCTATAATTTTTTTTTTTTGCATTATAATAATATCAGCCTCTGCGACACCTCTATAAATTACAAATATGAATGAAATTTTTAATAATTTCCCAACAAATGTATATATAAAGGTGTATTTTGTTATAGTAGCATAAACTTTGTCAGTCGTTATAGAGTACATCTGTGATGCTGTCAGAGATTCTATTATGGATCGATTTTGTATGACTTGTGTTTTTTGTTAAATAAATTCTTCAGAGCTTCTTTACTTGTTCTTTTATTATAGTTTAATGAAGTTTGGTAAGGCATTTGTTTTACCCGTAAAGTTATTTTTGGAGTCAACCTTGTATATTTTATGTATGACATTTAAACCTCACCAGTTTTTACAACTATATTTAATATGATTTTAAATAGCTCAAATGAGACAAAAATATTTATTGTGAAAGTTTGTACAAAATCCATATAGTGAGCAGTAGGTTCCCTCGCCAATTTTCACTGAACAAACGCGACAAAAAATTTTGCTCTAATTTTTTTTAGTCAAAGTTTGATGGGAAGGACTTATACTGATGCCCACTTCATCAGTAAATACTCCAAAAAATAAACGGTTATTTACTTTAGTCATAAAAAGAACTATCTCGACCTTGTCATCGTCGTAGATATGTAATAGACCACCCTGGCTTGGAATTTTCACCAGTCAACGTTCTGCTCTCTTTAAAACGCTTGAACCACACAGAGCACTATGTTCGACTCATACATACCTCACAGTATACTTGGTTAAGCAATGGAAATGTTAATGTAAAATTTTGCGAAGTTTATAGCATAATTACGCGCGTTGTTCTTCAACCTCTCATTTTCAACAGTTAAATTATTCATTACAAGAATTAAAAAAATATATATTTATTTCTCGCTATTTCTCCTTCCCAAATTTACTATCTAGCTTTTATAAAATTTTCTGACTTTTCCATACTCTTGAAAATTCTCTTGTCTCAGTTTGCTATTTTCCCCCCAAAATCAATTTTTATTTTGTAGCAACATACATCAATAATTAGATGTTTTGTAAAAAACTGAGAATGGAAACATTTCAAATGTAAAAACTACGTGTCTTTTTTTTTAAGCCTCTACATCATATGTAACAGATTTCTTATCCCCCAAAACAATTTTTGTTTGCTAATATGAGATGAGCAAAAATGATGACGCGTAAAGTTTATCATTAGGATCATGCATTTTTTTAACGTTAAATGTCTGTGAATTACCATGATTCTTAGCAGAAGAAATTTAAATATCTTATACTGAAGTGCTGACATGTTCTTGTTTATCAGTAAAGACTTCCGAACTTGTATTTATACTGTAGTTTGTTGTAGGAAAATATGTTTAGAGGACAAAGGTATCATACACACACTTGCCAATGAATTAGAAACCTGTGACCCCGCAGTTACACAGCCGCGAACGAGGAGAGTCAAATAGGGAGAAAGAGTGATAAATGGTTGTGTAAACGTGCCTCTCGCCGATAACCCCACTGTTCTGCTCCCCAATCGTGGCGCTCGCTTCGGGAGCGGATTTTTGGGCCCGAGTCAAAGGGACGAGGCCGACGTCTCTCACGTTGAGGGGTGAGAAAGGGTTAATAGGGACCGGATCGCAAAGGGATGAATGGCGACGGGGAGGGAGGTCAAAGGTGAAATGGGTGAATGTCGTCGGGAAGTTGCAAAAATGACAACAAGAGACGGGAATGCTAGAACGGTCATTAGGGTCGATTAGTCACTCTCCTGGAGCGTGACTCATGTCTCGCGTAGATGAGGGGTGGCTTATTCGCGTCTGTGTAAATGCGGGGTGAGAGTTTCTGCAAATGCTCGCTAGCGGCGTGCATATGCAAAACCTGTTCATGACGTGGATGAAACGGCATCAGACTGCTAGTATAAGTAAGGTGTGAGGCTGCTTTTAAGGATTTCTTGCTTCTTCGCGTGCTATCGTAGCACTGTGCTTACGCACTGGTATCACTCACGTAGTGGGCTCGATCTCAGTCGGTGTCGAACTTTTTCCAAATTTCCACTATTGCTATTTTTAGCTTTCCCCGTTAGAACTCCGTAATTATCTCAATACGAAGTGTATGGATCTGGGGAGGTCTTTTTTTTCTACTAGCAGTTTCTATTCAGCCTCGAATTTTAAAATAATAATAATAATAATAAAAAATCATAAAACCTTTAAAAAAACGTTTTCTTCAAAACATTAAAAAAAATCTACTTTTTTGTATTCTTATGTGTAACTGCTTTTTTGGGGCCTTTTTTTACCTTAATTACTTTTATCGTGGATCATATTTTTTTTTTCTAATTTTTCATTACCTTAAAACTTCTCATTTCTTCTCTTCAATTTAACTTTACAGTAATAATTTAACTTTACGGTTATAATTTTTCCCCTTTGAGTAATTTTTACCTTAATATTTTTTAATCGTGGTTTTGTGGGGGGGGGGGGGACTGCAAATTAATAGTGCCTCTTATGAAAATTCTTCCTCTTAATCAATCAATTCAAAGCAGTCTCTCTGGTGGACGGATGGCCCAAGCATAGCCGGGCTAAGCCCGGCTAGTAGGCAATAAAATGGAAAGGGACGATAGCGTTAGCGACATTAGATGGTAGCATAAACAGAGAAATTGACAAGAAAAAGGGCGGGTTTGAGATTTAAGAGGCGAGAGGCCAGCTGCAGTGGGAGAAGTATGTTGCAAAAGGGGTCGATCGATGGAACCAACCCATTGTTTAATTAAACCCCCAAGTGTGGGGATTGCCTTGAGTACTTTGTTCGGATGCCTTGAGTACTTACAAAAGATTTTAAATTTAGAATCAAACGCATTTTTCTTAGCGTACAGACTTAGGATTGTGTTCCATATGATTACCCCTGTAAAACTATTTTTCCGCATTGACAAAGTAAATGCTGTAAAGGAATATAATACAGTGGAATCTTGATCTATCGTTTTTCATGGGGCCAACTGAGCTGAACTATAAATGCGGGAAAACAATAGATGCGGGAACATAACAAAGCAATATGGTTGTCATGATTGGGTGAAATAAACGACGCATACGGGAAAACGATGATTCGGAGAACGATCGATCGAGATTCCACTGTAGTAAAGTGATTAAATAAGCCTCACGGTGAACATTTGATCGCCACGACAGATTACACGCATACGAAAAACAAACAAACAAAAAAGTAAAGTGAAAATTTGCTAAGCTGAAGGATATTGTATAGCCCATTTTAAGAACTACTTTATTTTAAAACTACCGTCTAAACAAGTACAGTAATACGCCGACTTACACGAACTCGCTGTTACGCGGTTTTTTAATTTACCCTTGCTCCCCTTTCTAAATCTTGGAATATAATTCCCCAAAAACATTAAATGGCTTCTGGAAGAAACTCTGTCCAATATTTTTCCAAACAAAGATGTTGCCGATTTTGCCAGGTAATCTATATATAATATAACAATTCCGTAACTGACTGACTCACTAACTGACATACAACGCACAGACCAAACCACTGGACCTAAAGGGCTGAAATTTTGCATGGCGATTCTCCTTATAGTGTAGGGGTGCACTAAGAAAGGTTTTTGATAAAATTCTTCTTAGATTTTTTAAAATTAAATTTTTAAGCTGCTTTAGTAACTGTTTTTAATTTTGCATTTAAAATAATAATTTGAGGGTTATAAAATTTACATCACAAGAAAGATCCAAAACATTCCTTTAAAATGAGATCTTTTTCGAATCTTTGCCTCCATTTTCTGATTTTTGGTGAATTTTTAAAGATTAATTTTTAGAATTTAATTTATTGAATGCTGATCACGTGATTTCTTTTTCTGGTACTTTAAATAAATTTATCGTCACGTGAATAACAACTAAATAGACAAAAAAAAATTTTTTTCTTGCTAATGCGGCAGACGATTGGACATTTTCCCAAAAATATAAAAATACAATAAAAGATACGTTCCTCAAACTCTACTATATTAACTGTACAATATTCTTTAGTATGTTCCATGAGATTTAATTTGAATATTTTCTTCTACATTATTTTGTCTATAAAAATATCCCTTACGATTTTTTTTATAAATATTTTTTTTGTTTTCTTACATCAATTGCATACATTGATAGTTGTATATTTTATAAATAAATAAATATATATATATATATATACATACATATATATATATATATATATATATATATATATATATATATATATATATATATATATATATATATATATATATTTATATATATATATATACACTGCTGAAAACAATTAGGGGAGCACATGGTTTTAACGAAATGACGCAAATACTTACACCGATAAGTAACATAAAATAAATTATCCACAATTTAAAGCCTAGCAGGAAACAGAAGAAAACTTCATATGCAAATCAAAGTTCATGACGTCAAACACCAGAAAAAGAACATAAGGGCGGAAATCGGGATGTTGCAGAAACGTCTGTCACTGCCTTCACTGTGGAATTCGATTGCTCAGTTATTCTTTTTGAGAAAAGGTGACTTCAAAATTTCTCAACAACGTGATTTACCGGAATCCATGGCATGGCGTATTATAGGCAGACTTGTATCCGGGCAAACACAACGTAGTGTCGCGGACGCTGTTGGAGTCGTAAGAAGTGTCGTTGCAAGGCTGTGGAATCGATTCCAAGAAACAGAGTATGTTAGACGTCGACCAGGGCAAGGTCGACCACGCGCCACTACAGCAACTGATGACCGGTATATACTGTTCACAGCTCGTCGAAACAGAACAGACAATACTACTCAGCTGCAAAGACAGTTGCTCTTGTCAACAGGACGAAGGGTGTCCAGTCAAACAGTACGTAATATGCTTCATCAGGGAGGTCTGTATGCACGTAGGCCAATGGTCTGCATTCCGTTGACCTCACGCCACCGTGCGGCCCGAAGAAGATGGGTTGCTGAACATCGAGATTGGGAGGAACATGATTGGAGCCAAATGCTGTTTAGAGACGAGTCCCGATTCATTCTGGAGTGTGACACCCGACGTGTTTTGGTATGGAGGGAAAGGGGCACTCGAAATAACCCCAGATTCGTTCGTGAAAGGTCAAAATATAGACGAGCTGGTTTTATGTATGGGGTAGAATCAGCATAGGTGGACGTACGGACCTGCATATCATTCGGAATGGTACTTTGGCGGCCCGAAGGTATGCAGAGAGATACTGAGACCTCATTTCATACCTTACGCTGCAGCCATTGGAGATTCCTTTGTTTTCCAGCATGATAATGCCAGGCCGCATACAGGTCGTCTTGTGGAGAACATGCTTGAAGCTAAAACAATACGGCGTATGGAATGGCCAGCGTGCTCTCCTGACCTGAATCTAATCGAGCATATTTGAGACATGCTTGGACGACGCATTGCTGCGAGACCAAGGCCTCGTTTTACTTTCCGAGACTTGGAGATTGCACTTCTTGAGGAGTGGAACAGTATTCCCCAAAGTCTCTTCGATAACATCATCGCATCCATGGAAAACAGGCGTGGAGCAGTCTTGGCTGTTCGAGGAGACCACACGCTATATTAAAAATCTTGGATCATTTCTAAACAATACTTTTTTTATCGTTTACATGTAACCAAATTGTTGCCCTAAATCATCTTTTCATGTTTTTTCCATATTTTCAAAGAATTAAAGCTTAATTACAAATTTTTTACGTCTTTTTTTCTGTATTGTGCATTGATACGCGTTTACTATCCATTTTTCTGCCAATACGTGGGTGTCTCGCACGGTTTTCTTAACTTCTTCGCTTTCTTCCCTAATTTTTTTGAGCAGTGTATAAATATATATATATATATATATATATATATATGTGTGTGTGTGTGTGTGTGTGTGTGTTTGTTTATTTATTTATTTTTTGACATTAATTGCTTACATTGACCGTTGTATTTAATTTGAATGTACTCCGTAGCGAATTACGGGTTTTCAGCTAGTTAGATATATAAGTCGATGGAGATGATGTAAACGAGCTCTTGTATTCTCATCTTGAGGATCTGACAGTCTATGATCTCAAAGCAACAGTAGAGATGCTCGACCAAAGCATCACTGAAGAATCCAATACTTTAGACCAAGAAAACCTAATGATAACTTGATAGAAGTTATCAACGCAATTAAGAAAGGGTTATAGAATTTAGAGAATATACTCTAATAAAAATCGCGTGATCCCGACAATGCAGGGAATAAAAAAAATATTTGTCTGCTATGAAGTTCTCCGCGAAAAGAATAAAAGGCGTTTATACGGCGACTACTTTATTGGATTTTTTAAAACCCTCAACATAAAATTAATGTTTAATATCTTGTACATATGTATAGTATTAATATCTAATACAATATTTCAATTTTAATACGATATTTTTCCTTTAAACCTGTGCTTTGTAAGTTCTTGGACCCTATTAGAGAAACCGACTTACCGCGAATTCGAATTAAACGATCTTTCGTCTGTCCCACCTAGCGCGTAACTTCGGGGCATTACTATAATAACAAACATTAGGCATGAGGGAAAGAAAAACATAGTAAACAGTAAACATAGGAAAAAAATTTTCCCGTTAAATTCCACAATTTTTAAATATTTTTATAGGATAATTTCATACATACTTATTTGTTAATTTTAAGTAATATTTCGGGAAGTACCACATACCGTAGTCAGGTTGACACTCTAATAACCGAATGTCTTAATTAGAATGTTATATTAATTTAGTAATAACAACGAATTATAATCTTGTTGTTTAAAATTCTAAAACAATGTATATAATTTACATTTCTAGAAATCATACATGCAGTGGAGAAAGCATTTCAGGCATATATATCAGGAAATAAACCAAAGGCTCGAGGTAATAGATAATAGACCGAAAATAGTTAAGTTCCTATTATAGAATAATTTAATCACATTAGAAGAAAAGTTCCCATACGGTGACTTGAAAATATTCTTTATTCAATATCTATCATTTTCTATTGAAATAACAAATGAAAATAAATCATTACCTTTTAATTTGCTTGTACTACTCCTCGTTTTGAATGAACATTACTCTCTCTTCGAAAGATTGTTTTGCGTGTCAGTTCTCCATATTGAAACAGAATTTACTGCTTTTTATCTATTCCCCTCCACTACTGGATGTAATATCTACGATTCGTAGGCAGGGAATGATGAAAATAATGGGAATTTCAATGAACAGAAACATTTTGTACAGAGAAACTGTACCCGTCATTTTCACTTAACACATTCCGTAAAATAGTCGGATGAAATAAATCAAGCGATATCGCAAGGGTAATTTTGCTGCTCTTTTCACGAATGCTCTCTCGCAAGTAGACACTTTCTCCCGCAGTCCCCGCAGAAAATGAACATTTGTTTGGTTACGATTTCGAAAATTGTCATGTCATAAAGAGTGGAAGAAAGAAACTGAGATACTTCCCTATCTTCAGAATAATTTATTTATGTTGCTGAAAATGCTCTCCATTAGCCAATATACACATTTGCACTCTGGACTGGATTTCTCGTTGCACATTGGGCAACATCCACTCTATACGACATGAAAATTTTCGAAATCGTAACCAAACAAATGTTTATTTTCTACATTCTGTTTTAAGTATTAATGTGCTCAAGGTGTCTTTTCTTACTAAATCGATGATGCTGAACGACTTTGTAATTGACTGTTTTCCGTATCTCGTATCGTTTTTGAGATATAAACGCTAATTTAAAAATTTGCCGATAGAGGGCGTTGTAAGTTGTCTCATCCAGTAGCGCATAGCCTTTTTACTATACCTAGACACCAACTTTATGGCCTAGGCTGTCACCGTTTAGAAGTTAAGGGGGTGTAACGGATATAGGTAGGAAAATCCCAATATCATTTCTTTTGGCCGCTTTTAAGAGAGATATGTGAAAGTACCCGCTCCTTTTCCGGAAAAATTGCTTATTGCCGACAGTTGAAGCAACTTGCAACAGAACCACTAAGGCCGCAAACCAGTCCGACGGGTTTTTAACCAGCTGCGCCGTGTGCGTGGCTCCATTCAATTACATAGATTACGACTCATAGCAGACTGGTTTGTGATTTAAGTCAGTTATCAGTTTCTTTTGAGTTGCTCCGTGTGCAGACGGTCTACGGGTAAAGGAAAAAATTCCAGTTCAAATTTCTGAGCTTACGAGGGAAAGAGAGCCTATATTATAAAAAATTCAAATACAGAAAATAGCCATTATGAAAAAATTAATGGCAGAAAAGGATGAATTGAATCAAAATTTTTCAGAAGGCTGTGAGCAAATCTCTTCTTTTAAACTTTTGAATGCGGAGTTAAAAAAATAAACAGAAAACTCTGCTCCGGAGAAATGAATGTTTTGAAAAAACTTTGCTTTCTTTGAATTCAGAATGCAATAGTTTAAGTAATGATCTTAAACGCATGCGAGAAACCTTACAACATTTAGAATCAAAATGTGCAATTTAATAGTAAGAATTAGCCGCTACTGCAGACATGAACGACAGCAGTTTAGTAGAATGTCTATTGAATATCAATAGTGAATTTTCAACCAACCGTCAAAAGTTAAATGAAATGTGTAAACTATATGCAGTGAAAATAGAGTGGACTATGGGAAATGCTGTTTCTCAATTTATACATGTGATAGATGAAGACGATGTGATAAAGTGTTCTCAAACCCACTACAACAAACGTCGAACGAAATCCTCTAAATTTCACCCCAAAGTTTAGGGTCCCAACGAAGTTACTATAGTCAAGGCAAACGACCGATATGATGTGAAGAAGCTAGGTCAACATGCCAGATCCAATACTACAGCGACCGCAGCTGACCACATGAAGCCTTGACCTCACATCTCACCACCTTTCCCCAACTGATTTCGACAATGATCTGCGACTGACTTTAAATCACTGACTTAATGTTGGCGACTTGGACTGAAATTGAACTTTGCTTCTAATGACGATTTCCACTTTGACTGTCTTATGCGTGAACTGGCTGTTTGACGTTGCCACTATTGACAGACATTTTTTTTTTCTCAGCATTTTTTATTTCCCCTTTTGTTTTATCTCTGTTTTCTTTTTATTTGCAGATTTTTCCGATTGTTTTGTTTATACCCAGTCTTGAGTGCCCAAGACCGCCAGGATGGACGAGTGTGAAGGAGGAGAACAACTCTACCCCTCTGTTTACATTCCCGTTGCGCCTGCGCGCGCAGCACTCACAAGAGAAGATACTTTCCTTCCTGAGTTGCCGACAGAAAGCGGTAACGCGTAGAACTTCGATGTAGATGTAGCCAATCTTTAATGTTTAATGTTTTTATGTAAATATTCCATGTAAAGTGTCCCGTGCTGAATAAATCGTCTGTCTATTATGTATTTCCTGATGTCCGTATGTAATGTTCCTGATGTATTCCTGATTCCCCCCTCCCCCCCACCACACACACACACACACATATATATATATATCTATATATATATATATATATACATATATATAAAGGGTGAAGTGTCTTTGAAGATCTTTACTTTTGTCTCCTTTCTCGTGGTTAATTTTCTTTAATAAACTTTTTAAAATTTATTTTTCATACTGGGCTTAGGACTCGAATGATCCCGTTTTGCAGATGAATGTTTTAATCATTAAGACTGCTTTTGTGTGAAAGTTTATTTTTAGGACTTTTCTTACATATATACTAGTTCGTTCTAGACGATATTCTTCCAAGACGATGTTCTTGAATCCAAATGTCCTTATATGCAAATCAGCTATCCGTTCATCATTATAACTACTAAGTTTATGCGCATAATTTCTCCATGATTTGTCTGAGAGTTTCTTATGACGATAAAACATTTGATTCAATTTTTCGGCATTTATCTTATCTTTCTGGAGAATTCCTTTTACATAATCATAATCTTTTGCCTGCTCCGGTGATTCCCTAGCCATCAATGAAATTTCTGGCCGTGGCACACATAATTAACAAGAAACTGAATTTTCATTAGGAACTCCCACCATTTCAACTCTTTTTTCAAAATTTATTAAATAAAGACCCATTTCGTCCTTTTTTTCTTCAAATTTAGGAGTAATCTTGAGAAGCTGAATTTTTTTATTTGCTTCCACATCTTTTTCCGTCCCATTCAGGACTCTGTCACTTGTATTGGTTCCGAATTCCAATTTCTTCATCTCAAGAGAAATTTAGTCTATTCTAATTCGTTATTCTTTTTATTTTTCTTCTTGTCGAATTCTCTCTGTCTTTTCTTGCTGAATTTTCTCTTCTTCTTGTCGAATTCTCTCTTCTTTCTCTTCTTGTCCAATTCTCACTTCTCTTCCCTTAGTTTCTTTGTTTCAATTCCTTCTTGAATGATACAGTTCAATAAGAGTTTAGCTTCTTCTTCTGCATAATTTTCATTGCTAAAATAATATTCTTAATTTTGAATTCTTAACGAGAAGCTGCTATTTCTTCTCCTAACTCATCCGCAAGTTCTAGGAGATCCTCTTTTTTAGCCCGAGTCATAAAGCAACTTTCCTGATTCTTAGAATATCTCTATCTTTGTAATAACAACAAAATTTCCTTTAACTATCAGCTACAGCCTTAAAATGCTAAGGGTCCTAACATGAACTATCAAGTTTCAGTCTGTTCAGTTTTAAAAAAGAAATATAGCACCTACAACTTAGCTCTTTAGGAACACCAACTAGCATTGACTAACATGAAATATTCAAGAAATAACTCAATAACTCTTAATTCAAACCAATGAATACCTACACTGAATTCATAATACCGGAAGAACATATCAATTGCAAACACAATAATACAATATACTAAGATATAAAAATTGCTCTATTTATAAGTATTTTAAAGACTTAAAAAAACACCGAGATACAATTCTCATTCGAATTCAATATTTCAGATTACAATATTTCCGAGCAATATCAAATTAGAATGTTCTCTTTCAGGATATACAAGAAATCTCACCCACATTTGACTACAAATAATGTACTTCAACTCTATGGTAGAAAAATTTGTACTAAATACAATTCTTAAATTACATTCAATTTAAAAATTCACTTATCTTTAAATACAGATAAATTATAGCAGATTAAGATTTATTCGCAAAAACAAATTATGCTTGTTCTCAACTGAACACTAAATGGCTTAACTATTTACAATCTAAAAAACACAGTATCAGAAACTATATTCGTTTCAATTCAGAAATTGATTTCAATTATCAAATTTCTAAGACAATGAAATTCAGCATTTATTGCATTTAATAACACTAAACATTATTCAAAATTCGCACTATTTCAAAATTTACACCAAAGCCAGAATCTGTTAGAAAAGAATAGGCCTACCTGTAATTTTCCAGGCTCTTCGTCGATATCTGTGGAGGCAGCTTGGTCTTTCAATCAACCTAATATCTATCAGGACTTCTGACACCAAAAATTTAACTACACACAATCTGTAAGGACTTTGCCCTAAATAAAAGACTTCCAGCCTTTCCGTATTTTATGCGATAATTGCATTTCTCGACTAATGCAGGCCATTTTCAATATATATAAAAAATTAAATTCGTGGGTTCCCGGCATCGACGAGAAAGGTCAGATTTGAGTAACCGCTGCGTTCATTCAAGTCTATCTAGACCCGACAGTATCTCCTTGTCACCAGCTCCAGCGTCACTCTGAATTGCTTAATTTCTGAAACTCTGAATCCACGTTCGGCGACATTATATACCTCCGCTGAACGTTCTCGAAAGAGACGACCAAGATGTAGCAAAGTTCAAGGAATGGTTTTCTTCTCACGACCCACTATAACATAACATCATGTCCCTCAGCATTGTGGGAGATAGTGCTATAAATTGTCACTAAGCGTTTGAAATTGGATATGCTTCTGTGATGTGCATAATTGGGCAAAACTTAAATGAAGTGAAGTTCACAGAGAAGAATCGAGTGATGCCTCTTCGGAGACACCAATCAAAAATTAAGATTCACAATGAGGAGATACCTGTTAATCCTAAAACCCTTTTTCACATTATCTAATTCCTTCCTCTTGAAGAAATATGACAAAGAGTTGAAGGAGTACTTTAGGTATGAACTGGCTCCATATCCACTGTCCCTCTTTGAAGAGATTGGGATGTGTAAAACATCTAAATCTGTTTTTTATGACTTGTTTACCTCTCTCAGTGAGGCTATCGACCAAGTATTGATACACTGTCCCTCTTTGAAGAGACTGGGATGTGTAAAACTCCCAAATCTGTTTTTTATGACCTGTTTACCCCTCTCAGTGAGGCTATCGACCAAGTACTCGTGTGTACATTGTTGATAGTGGTTTCCTCCTGCATCGAGTAATTTTGAAAACTGATGAACAGTTTTCATCCATGCTCTTTAAATATGTTACATATGTGAAGAAGCTTTATAACGCTGATGTATTGTTCTTTTTGATGGGTACCCGGCAGACCTTGCCCTCAAAACCACTAAGTAGCTTTTGAAGCTGCAGAAAGCCTGCGGCGTGCTAAACAACACGCCGCACTTGACATTGGATTCCAAGAAACAACGGCAGCTACTATCCCTCAAGAGAAATTTCTAACCAATAACTAGAGCAAAAATAGATTGATATCAATGCTGTCTGCGGTGCTTCGGAACGAAGGATTTGTAGTTAAACAAGTAGCAGAAGATGCTGACTACCTAATTGTAACAGCTGCCATAGAAGCATCTCAGTCATATGACAAAGTGGTGCTAGTTGCTGAGGATATAGACCTTCTTATAATACTAGCTGTACTAAATTGTTCATCTTCAAATATTGTGTTCTTGAAAGCAGGAAAGGGAAAGATATAAAACACCTTATACAGTTCCGGCAGTATTAAATATTCAGATTCCATCAAAAACAGTCTCCTGTTTCTTCACGCCTTCAGCGGCTGTGACACAACATTTTCATTATTTAGACAAGTTAATGTCAAATTGCTTTTGAAGGATGAGAAACTTTTAGACATTGTTCAGATGTTTATGAACCCGGATGCCCAGGAAGGAGAAATTGCAGAAGCAGGGCAGAAATTTTTAGTCGCTCTATATGGAGGCGATGAAGAGTCATTCGATGCCATGAGGTACAAACGTTTTGCCAAATAACTGATAAAAACCAATTTCAGTTTGGCTTCTCTGCCACCAACACACGATGCAGGATATTACCATTCTTTGAGGTCATACCTACAAGTTCAAACATGGAATGAAACTCAAAAAACCCATTAGATTGGAGATGGAGAAGCTCAAAATTTGGCTTACTTCCAGTGACCACGAAGAATCAACCAGCTCCTCAATCTCTGTGCAAGACAATATCATGCAGATGCACCAAAGGGTGCGAAACATCGTGTAGCTGTAGGAAAGCAGATATTCGATGTTCCTTTATGTGCATTAACTGCATAGGAACGTCGCGCACTAATTCTCCGCCAACCATTCACTCTGAAGGACAGGACGATGACTTACTACATAAGCAATTGGAAACACAATGAGAATGAAGATGCCCGATAAGAGGGTGACCCAGAGCAAACTGCAGAGCGTACCCATGCAAATCCACCAGAGCGTGCAAAATTTGAGTGATACTTGAATATGTTTTGACTCCACTGCCCTAATGTTCTATGTATAATATTCTATGTCTGATGTGTAATGTTCTATGTATAATATTCTATGTATACATGTGTAATGATCTAGGTATAATAGTCTCTTGAAATGTTCTCACATGTTCTTCATTGATGATTTCAGTCTCTTATTACGACATAATTCTATTATTATTTCATACTTTTACTTATCATTACTTTTGTACAGTTTATTTTCTATAATAAGTTTTTAAAAAAAATTACAGTCAGACTATATTCAATCACCTGTATACCCTAATGCATTTACTTTTCAAGTATTAGTACACATTGAACGCAGAATTAAGTGCTCCACAACATTTTGTCAGAACTATTTTTTCTTCAAACACATACTTTCCCCGAAAAACAGTTATAGCGAAAATCCCCCTTAATAGCAAAAGTTGAAAAGTCGGCAACTTCGGGAGAAGCCAGTAACCTTATAACCGAAGTAATTTTTATGTAATATTACTCATTTTACGTAGATTTTCATGCTCTAAAATTTATATATATATATACGGTTTCTTTGATTGGATAAATCAGTTTTTATTTACACTGCTGGCCACCCAAATTGCAACACCAAGAAAGACAAGAGATATCACAACAAAATTTATTTTGTAGATAACATGTTGACCAAGTATCAAATGATTAAATTTATAGACTTCTGTGAAGTGTGGTTCCTGCGAAAATCAGTAGCCAGAGTAGCCGCCATTGTTGGAGATCACCGCTGCCATACGCCTCGGCATTGATTCAAAGAGACTTTGGTTGAGTTCTTGGGGTACAGCAGACCAAGCAGCTTCCACACGTTGCCAAAGTTGATCTGCTGTGGCAGCTGGGGATGGAATCTGGGTCAATCGTAGAGCAACCATGGACCACATGTTTTTTATCGCGAAAGATCCGGAGAGCGAGGGGGCCAGGGAAGCAATTCAATCTGGCGATTGACGAAGAACCAATGGACAATGCGTGCCACGTGTGGTCGCGTATTATCCTGTTGAAATCTGGCTGTGGGCAAGCCCTGAAGGTAAGGAAGGACAACTGGCTCCAACACCTTGGAGATGTAACGCTGGCTGTTTAAAGTACCGACAATGCGCACTAGAGGTGTGCGAGAGTGATATCCAATACCGCCCCATACCATAATACCCGGTGCAGGACCAGTGTGGCGGTGCATAACGCAGCTGTTCAACATTCTCTCTTCACGGTGTCTCCAGACTCGAATGCGACCATCGTGGTGTTGCAGACAGAAGCGTGACTCGTCAGTAAAGACAATTTCATTCCATTCTGCCGTCCACATCCTTCTGTCATCGCACCATTGGTGGCGGAGACGTCTGTGGTTCTGCGTCAAGGGTAGACAAAGCAATGGACGTCTTGCGGACAGACCACTCTGCTGTAAACGGCGTCGAATGGTACGCGCAGACACTGGATGATGCGTTACAGACTGTATGTCGATGGTTCGTGATGTGACTGAGCGATCTGTCACTGCCATGCGCACAATTTGCCTGTCATCACGTGAAGTGGTGCTCTGAGGTGGATGCGATCGAACACGCCGGTCCGTCGTACCCTCCTGCATCCAACGATCACATATCCGCATTACAGTTGTTTGGTTTCGTCCAACACGACTGCAGATTTCCCTGAAATATAATCCACAATCTCGTAGGCCACTATCCTTCCTCTGTCGAACTCGGATACTTGATCAAAAGATGATTGCTGTTTTCGACGAGGCGTAATTGATCGTTTTTTTTTAAACCACAAGAAAAACACAATTGCCGAACTTGAAATCGTCGAAATCTCCAAGCCTTAAATAGCGCTTTGAAGTGGCGCCACAGACGCGCGTGATGTGCGTCTGCGCTGAAATTCTAATCATTTGTATATCTCACCTCCGCTAATGCATGTTATAAATTTCATGATATTTGCATGTTTCCTTCGGTGTGTTGCATTTACAGTCGCCAGCATTTACAGTCGTCAGCACGTCCTTAAATTATTCTCTGAAAGGGAAAACTAGCTCTTGTTTACATGGCTGGATCTAAACACAGCCTGAAAGGGATAAAAATTAAATTTGGAAGCAGTCGGGTCGAATCATACATTAGAGCGACTAAATACATCCGTTCATTCCAGAAGAACGGCGCGGAAGTAATATCACCTTTCAACATTAAACGCGAGGTTGAGGTACATGTGACTCTCATTTGTAGGGTGAGCAGTTTTTGGGGCTCGTGATGCTATCTCACTCCTGACTCCAGACGTATACACGTGAAGTCATGCGATTCATGGGAAGTTCTGTGGCTATGGGTTTTAAAGCGATAAATTAATATTACTGGGGATTGGATTAGGAAAGGAAGTTAAAATGCTGGAATGGTGGGCATAATATCTTATATATATATATATATATATATATATATATATATATATATATATATATATATATATATATATATATATATATATATATATATATATATATATGTATGTATATACACTCATGGACAAAAAAATTAGCGCACCAAGAAGGAGTCGTCAAAACGAAACGAAATTTTACATACGTAATGACTACTTTGATATAAGTAAATGATAAGAAAATTAAAGAAAAAGGATAATTTATTTCAGAGAAAAAGGCAAAAGAACGGAGGAGTTAATACTCCGTTGGACCCCATCTAGCTCGAATGCACGATGCGATACGATCGGGCATTGAGTCATACAAGTTCTGTATGATGTCTTGAGACATTTCGTTCCATATTTGCTGTAACCTTGCCTCTAGTTCGTTCAAATTCGTGGGATGCCCAACTCGTCGTCCCAAATGATCCCAGATATGCTCGATTGGAGACAAATCTGGGGATCGGGCAGGCCAAGGAAGGGTAGTAACAGTGCGGAGACAGTCTTGTGACACCCTTGCCGTATGAGGCCGAGCATTGTCTTGTTGAAAAATGGCTCCTGGGAGCCGTAGCATGAGTGACAACACATGTGGTTGCAGGATTTCATGAACATACCGCTGGGCTGTCATGGTGCCACGGAACAATACTAGGGGTGACCGTGTATTGTAGACAATGGCACCCCATACCATCACACCAGCTGTGGGAGAGATGTGTCGCTGTACAGCAAAGGCAGGATTGAAGCGTTCACCACGGGCTCTCCACACACGAACACGATTGTCATCACTGCCGAGATTGAATCTGGATTCGTCGCTAAAGATGACCTGGTTCCATTCCGCTGCAGTCCAGTTTCCTCGTGCGCGGCAAAACTCCAAACGGAGGCGTCGATGGGTGGGCGTCAAGGGCAGCACACGAAATGGGCGCCGCGTTTCCAACTGTCCTTCAGCCAGGCGCCTTCTTATGGTTCGAGAAGACACAGAGGCCCTTAGTGAAGGTGCTACCTGTGCCTGGATGGCTGCCGATGAAGCAGTTGCCTGTACGCGTGCATTTCTTACGACGTAGTGGTCTTCTCGACGACTGGTCTGTCGAGGGCGTCCTGAGCCTGGTCTTCGTGTACATGACATCTCTCGGGTCCACTGGTCCCAACACCTCCTCACAACACAATCAGAGCGGCCTAATTGACGAGCTACTCGCCTAGCTGACCACCCAGCTTCCATCATCCCGACGATTCTCCCCCTCTCAAACTGCGGCAACTGCTTATATTGTCTTCGAACACGGCGTAATGGCATGTCTATCTCAGCTCTTACTTTGTAAATGATTCAGCACACTCAAACAAGCTTTGGTTACCTGTTTTATACTCCAAAGAGTACGATGTTCATCGCCCTCTACCGGCTATACGTAATGCGCAATCACGCTGCATTTCTAATCATTTGCATATCTCCCCGACATGTACCTTCATTGCAAGTTTCGTTACGATCCCGCAATTATTTCTTGGTGCGCTAATTTTTTTGTCCATGAGTGTATATATATATATATATATATATATATATATATATATATATATACATATATGTGACACGGAGCATATTCTTACCCATCTTCATGATGGTGTCTTATCTCACGTTACTCCATCTTAACCTATTCCTAAATAATTATTAATGATATAGCTATCAGTGATTACAGGCCTGTGGCAAAGAACTACAAATTAAATGCACTTAAGAGTTTATTTACGAATATTAATCTACCCCGATTCAATCTATTAATTACCTGCCAAGTCGTCATCTCGATAGCTCGTGATGCGTGACCAACCCGATTGAAAATATATCCCGCTCTGCGTTAAAACTCTATTGTTTTGAAAGCTTGTAAAACTCCCGTGCATGCTCGTGACGTCTGCGCCGAAAGTGGACCCAAACGCGGAGCTTAAGTTTGATACTATTAATAGACTCTATCTTTGTTCGTTCAAAAAGGGAATCTCCTAAATTCGCGGCGCGTTTCGAAATGCGATAGGAAAATAGTGGCATTTTTCGCCATGAAATTAACTACCCTGAAGCCCCCTGTCAAGTATTTAATTATTGTTTTGACACACACACACATATATATATATCCTCCTGTAAAAGAAAAATATATATATATCCTCCTGTAAAAGGGACGACACGAACAGAGACATTTTAGTTTCGTGAAGCCGGGGTTCGAGCCGAGCACCTTCAGAACCGAAAGCCAGCCTGCAGTACCACGAGGCCACCACAGGCCTATTTTGAAAAAATAAACTGAAAAAATACTTTTTCACTCAATTTTTTTACCTAACCACCTGCTCTCGCCTCGGCGGAGGGGGAAAACCCAGGATATTCATATTTGGCCTAAAACAAAGTGATTGAAAAGTTGCCACCTTTGTCAGATTTCGGGATTTCCCCCCCCCCCCCACATTGCCTACTGGCCTATTCGGTGGGGACGGCGAAAGTTTTGAGATTGTTGACCAAAAACCTCGCTGGTTGTATTTTGTTGAGAGTGGTGTTTTGCATACTTTAAACCAGTCATTCCCAAAGTGGTCTATATCGACCCCCAGGGGTCGATATAGACCTGCAAGGGGTCCATGCCAGTGAAAAAGAAAAATGGGGGTGCATGTGATGTAAATGGGGGTCCTCGAGTTAGACAGGCCGTCCCCAAATTTTTGGCATCCCGTAAATGTAATAATCCGCCTAACACAGATAGTACCTATTGAGATGTTTACGTAATACGAGTACTTTCTTATAATAGATAGATACATTTCTTAATTATATGCATATTTTCATAAATTTGTGTAAGAAATCTATTCACTTTACGGTCTGAGTACGTGTAACTTGTGTTGCGACCTCATGGACTAGAACGGTTACAGCGAGTGCCAGCAGGTGGTCGTTATGTTGAACTTGCCAGTTTCTCAATTTGGCACAGACAAACTGCCAGGATGACCTTTCAGCCTACTTTCAACATTTAAATGTCCTTCACACAGAATTTGAAATTAGGCTTGAAGATGTATTGACTATGGAAATATCACAGTGGATTATCAATCCATACGATGACATTGAAGAAACGGATGTCATGTTACAAGAAGAACTGATCGGTATAATCACCAACGAAGAACTTAAGCTGCAGTTTAGAAAGGGATATCAACAATTCTGGCTTCAGACAAACATACCTGTTACATATTGTTACGAGTTAGGGGCCAACTTGGCGTGTTACCGCCAGTGTGCGATGTTTTGGAGTTCGCGTGATTGAAATCTATGGTTTAGAACGTTCACGCGTCTACCATGGAGTAAGAAATAAATCCTGCTTTTGGGTCTATTGTTGGAAAATGGTTTGGTTGAGCGGTGTGGCATCTCGGGTTTTGTTTCCCAGGTGAATAAGAAATTTTGGAATAAAAGTTTAGTTTAAGCGTTGTTCTTGTAGCGCTAGGTGACAGTTTTTGAACAGGTGTTTTCTCGTCGAGATTGCAACGGGAGACCTTGGTATATGAATTTATAAGGTCGTATGCTATTTTAATATTAAGTCTTATATTGAACTAATGAAATCTTTGAATTTCTTATTGTTAAGAGAAATACTTAGGTGCTGGAGTTTGTCGACTTCCAGTGAAGATTTGTATTATTATTTTGTCTACTGCTGCAACTATTAAAAGAACTGTTTATAAAATCTCTATTTTTCATTTGCGGTAACTGGCATATTTATTTCTGTTCTTGAAATTCACTTTTTAAATTATCTTTCCGTACCACGGATTTGGTACACTATCCTGCATTATGGACTATAGCTAGAAAGTTTTTGATAGCTTTTCCATCTTCATACTTCGTGCAAACGGGTTTCAGTGCGGTTGTCAATCTCTTTTCGAAAATATAAACAGATTGGAAATCACTCGCCAAAGAGATTTAAGGTTAAACCTGAATAAATTGAAGACAAATATTGAAATTTTGCTATCAAAGCATCAGGCTCATCCCTCCCATTAAAAGCATTGATTTTGTTGTGTATTTATTATGTGTAAAAATATTACTAGATTTGCATTTTGCTTCGTTTAAATTAATAAATGTATAACTATAAAACTTAACATATTTTTTTTAATTTAAATTTTTTTTCACTCTAAAGTAAACCCTCTCAAAGTGAATAGCTCTGTGTCAGCTTCAAAAACACTTTTAAAGTTGATGAATTTGTAAAAAATCAGTATGGTTAGTAGGGTGTCTACCCAAAACAGAAAAAATCGGCAGGGCGTCTACGGGACAAACAAGTTTGGGGACCTCTGCTTTAAACGGAGTAAAATTATAAAAAAATTCAAAATGAAAGCGCAAGGTATTTTAATAAATCATCTGAAATAACTAAATTAGTTTTAACTTTCCATATCCATCACAGGATGGTCATCATGTGTTATTTCAATGGCAATCGGAACCTTTTCGAATGGATGGTAAAAAATTATATACGTATATGGAACAGCGTGTTATAGAATCTTTTGTCTCTTTAGCCGGTAAATATCCATTTGCTTCCACACCTACTCTTACATTGGTATTAATTACATTAGTCAAAACTTCCAAACAATACACACACACGTACATGTATATACATATATATATGTGTATGTGTGGGTGCAATGTAAAAACGTGTCCTCATAAGTATCTTTTAAATCTTAATTCCAAATTCTCTTTTTAATAAAGCACAATCCCTTTTCCAAAATACGACCAAAAATAACTTAATTGATATTTATATTGCTCCTTAATGCACTTGCCGATCATTACGCAGGCACTTGATAATAAATATGATTTGTTTTCAAATTCTGACTTGCTAACAGAACGAAGTAATGTCCTCGTGATCCCGGGAAAACCACTCCACTATTACATCATACCTCACTTGTATAGGCCATGTGACTGATTGTAACCAATAAAATAATTCCATTCCCTAGTGGGAAAATGGGGAAATTTTCAGTACATACGTTGAACAGAAGAACTTCTCGTGATCTCTTGTAACTTTGGCCGACAAGGTGGTCATGTCCGTTTTCGGTCGTGTAAATCTATCCATTGCAGTGTAACGAGCGTCTTCCCTTTCCGTTTTCGTGGCTAAGTCCAGCAAACCTCTAATGTTTTCTGCAGTGTGTCCAAAACAGTTTATCGGATCTCCAGTATTGCTAATCTGTCTTCCTGATGCTGAAATGCAATGAAAGTTCTTTCTCCGATCCACGACTTTATCTCTTTTGTTTATAAATTATTGCCCATTTCTTACACTTACACTTACTTACTTACACACACACACACACACACACACACACATATATATATATATATATATATATATATATATATATATATAACTTATCTAGCCGGCCACCAGGAAGCTATTCAAAGGTTTATTTCGAGCCCTGATATTTTAAACTCGGGCCACCCATAAAATAGACGAGCAGAGAGACCGTCTGCACCAAACACCATCGAGTAACCAAAGTTTTTTAATCAACCCAACAACGAGTCACGAAATGGATTTGGTAACGGACATCCGAGTTCTTCTCTCGAATCGATAAAACTTCATGGAGTGGATCTTTTTGCTTTCTGGAAGAGAAACTGCGCTTAGTGCATAAGAATCGATTTTCGCTCAAGGGAATGTCGCTCTTTTGCATGAGAATTTAATCGACCCAAATGATCACTTCCGAAGTATTTAGTCCTTTTAATAGTAGTACTCTTTGTTTTCGTTTTAAGAAAGGCGAGTTTATATAGAGGAGTTTGATGGCGCCATAATGAAGAAAGATTTTAAACTATATATATATATCTATATCTATATCTATCTATCTATCTATCTATATATATATATATATATATATATATATATATATATATATATATATACACTCATGGACAAAAAAATTAGCGCACCAAGAAGGAGTCGTCAAAATGAAACGAAATTTACATACGTAATGACTACTTTGATATAAGTAAATGATAAGAAAATCAAAGAAAAAGGATAATTTATTTCAGAGAAAAAGGCAAAAGAAGGGAGGAGTTAATACTCCGTTGGACCCCCTCTAGCGCGAATGCACGATGCGATACCATCGGACATTGAGTCATACAAGTTCTGTATGATGTCTTGAGACATTTCGTTCCATATTTCCTGTAACCTTGCCTCTAGTTCGTTCAAACTCGTGGGATGTCCAACTCGTCATCCCGAATGATCCCAGATATGCTCAATTGGAGACAAATCTGGGGATCGGGCAGGCCAAGGAAGGGTAGTAACAGTCCGGAGACATTCTTGTGACACCCTTCCCGTATGAGGCCGATCATTGTCTTGTTGAAAAATGGCTCCTGGGAGCCCTTGCATGAGTGGCAACACATGTGGTTGCAGGATTTCATGAACATACCGCTGGTCTGTCATGGTGCCACGAACAATACTAGGGGTGACCGTGTATTGTAGGCAATGGCACCCCATGCCATCACACCAGCTGTGGGAGTGATATGTCGCTGTACAGCAAAGGCAGGATTGAAGCGTTCACCACGGGCTCTCCACACATGAACGCGATTGTCATCACTGCCGAGATTGAATCTGGATTCATCGCTAAAGACGACCTGGTTCCATTCCGCTGCAGTCCAGTTTCCTCGTGCACGGCAAAACTCCAAACGGAGGCGTCGATGGGTGGGCGTCAAGGGCAGCACACGTAATGGGCACCGCGATACCAACTGTCCTTCAGCCAGACGCCTTCTTATGGTTCGAGAAGACACAGAGGCCCTTAGTGAAGGTGCTACCTGTGCCTGGATGGCGGCCGATGAAGCAGTTGCCTGTACGCGTGCATTTCTTACGACGTGGTGGTCTTCTCGACGACTGGTCTGTCGAGGGCGTCCTGAGCCTGGTCTTCGTGTACATGACATCTCTTGGGTCCACTGGTCCCAACACCTCCTCACAACACAATCAGAGCGGCCTAATTGACGAACTACTCGCCTAGCTGACCACCCAGCTTCCATCATCCCGACGATTCTCCCCCTCTCAAACTGCGACAACTGCTTATATTGTCTTCGAACACGGCGTAATGGCATGTCTATCTCAGCTCTTCCTTTGTAAATGATTCAGAATACTCAAACAAGCTTTGGTTACCTGTTTTATACTCCACAGAGTACGATGTTCAACGCCCTCTACCGGCTATACGTAATGCGTAATCACGCTGCATTTCTAATCATTTGCATATATCCCCGATATGTACCTTCATTGCAAGTTTCGTTACGATCGTGCAATTATTTCTTGGTGCTCTAATTTTTTTGTCCATGAGTGTATATATATATATATATATATATATATATATATATATATATATATATATATATATATATATATATATATATATATATATATATATATATATACATATATATTATATATAAAATAGTTCCGTATCTGAATGACGGACGGATAACACAGTGGACCAAACCGCTGAACCTAAAGCGCTGAAATTTTGCATGGCAATTCTTCTTGTAGTGTAGGGTTGCACAAAGAAAGGTTTTTGAAAAATTCTTTATAGATTTTTTAAATTAATTTTTCAGCTGTTTTTGTAACATTCTTTAAAATTTGCATTTAAAATAATAATTTGAGGTAACAAAATTTATATCACGAGAAAGATCATAAAAATTCCTTTAAAACGAAATCCTTTTCAAATCTTTACCTCCATTTTCTGATTTTTGGTGAATTTTTAAAGATGAATTTTTAGAATTTAATTTATTAAATGCTGATCATGGGGTTTCTTTTCATTTTGTGATACTGTAAACTAATTTTGCTTCACGTGCAGAACAATGAAATAAATTGACAAAACAAATTTTGTTTTTCTTTTAATGCGGCAGACGATTGGACATTATCCAAAAATTATTAAAATACAGTAAAAGAAATTTTCACAGTTTGCATTTTCCTTCGAAGAGAGACAATATAATGAGAAAATAAAAGTTTCTGGGACAACACACATCTCTTATACACTTTCGAATTATTTCTTGCATTACGTTCTTTTTTTCTTTCGATGTCCGACACCGTCGAGATAAAGTTATGAAAGTGAAACTATTTTTATTTATTGGCGGCAATAGTGCTCAGCTACGCAAATACCCTCCTCATAACGGGGCAGGGAGAAAAAAGGATGTTTCTGACAAAGTAGGGCGTGTGTTGAAACTCGATATGGGGCAGAACTCATAAGGCTTCCGTCTATGGAAACTCACCTGGCGGCACTTTTGATAGATAAGCAAAGGAGATCACGTCTTATCTCTCTCCGGAAAGTTTTTTCCGCATTCAGTTCACTGCAAAGGCAATTAACCCTGTTTTCTGGACTCTTTGTTTCCCTCTTTAATCAAAGGTTACCTGATCTATCGCTTTCTATAGACAAACAAACAAATTTATATATATATATATATATAGGTGGTTATCAAAATCATGGAAACACGAAGAAACATCATGAAAACCTTTATTAATACGGGGCAGAATCATCTTTCTCGTATATTACCACCTGATTCACCTTGGAATCGGATTATACAAGTCATGAATAGTGGTTAAGAATATATTATACCATTCTTCAGAGAAACATCATGAAAGTTCCTGTAGAGATACTGTGGTGGATATCGATACCTAGCTCTATCCGACACTACAGATCACAGTGGTTGGATGATATATAGTCGGGGGGGATTGTACAGGGAAAGATAAGATATTTGACTTCATTTTCATGCTCTTCAAACCAATACTTTATAGATTTAGCTGTATGTATAGGGGGATTATCATCCTGCAGAACGCCATCTCCTGCAAGAAACAATGTTTGCACCATAAGATGGACAAGTGAGCTAAAATTTCGATATAGTCCTTCCCATTCAATCTCCCTTTTAGGGTTACAATAGGGTCTGAAGTAAACCATGAGATGCCATCCCAAACCCATGATTGATCTATCTCCATGATTGACAGTTGAGATGAGACAGCCGGAATCTTACGCTTGAGTAGGTGTTCTCTAGACAAACGAACATCCTTTTACAAGGAACAGTGTGAACAATGATTCGTCGGACCACATGCCGATTTTCGACATATTACTCGATGAAGATTTGCACTCGTGGCATCATTGTGCCCGATATTTCGTATTGGCATCTATTACGAGTGGTTTGGTAATAGCTACTTTTCCATAAAGACTTTGTTTGTGAAGTTCCCTTCTACCTCTGATGGTTGATACCGGAACATCTAGATGCAGATTGAGCTCTTCGGTCATTTTAGTTGGAGTTGTTTTCTTTCTTCATGTCACAATCCGCTTCAATACCTCGTCCGTGTCTTTCTCTCAGCTCTCCCTTTTATCCACTATTCTTTTTGGCAAAGGATGTCGATTGGTTGGTGGAGTTAGACAACAAAATGAAAAAACAAAAAGGAAAATATCATTATGTTCATGGACAATGGTACTTCCCATCCTGATGATTTAAAGCTCAATACTGTTAATTTAGTTTTCTTGCCTCCTAACACCACTTCGATGCTAGAGCCACTTGTTCAGAGAGTTATCTGCAACTTTAAAGTACGATACAGAAAGCTGCTTCTGAGACATGTGCTGTCAGAGATTATCTCCTGCAAATCCACAGAAGAGTTGGCAAAATCCGTATCTGTTTTTGGATTTCCTGAACTACGTCAGCCCTTCAAAAGGTGGAACATGGGTGCGTTCTAAATTGTTTTATGAAGGCGGGATACAAGCGAAGTGGCAACTGACGGTACTACTGAAAAAAGCGAAAAAAACGGATATTTTAGTAGTAAGTAAGATAATTTGGCTCCTATGCATTGTATTTTGGGATTATTTAATGCAAAATAAAAGGATTAACCCAAAATTAAAAGGTAAAGTAGTAAATAGTTATTATTTTATACCTAATTAATTTTTCGTTTTTAATTAAAATTGCATCCGTAATTTTCAATCAAATGTCAAACAGAAGTGCAAAAACTTTTTTATAAAAAGGATGTCCTCCCCAATAGCGGACACCTCCTAATAACGGACAAAACTTTTGGTCCCGTGACTGTCCGCTTTTCGGAGGTACCACTGTATGTATATATATATATATATATGTCATGCCGAGAAGGAAGGTGAAAATCAAATTCAGATGGCAGCACCACACAGAGACACTAAAAAGTGAAAACGAACATTTTTTCTTCATTGATGCGTGCTTGCATGCTCGGTATATCAGTTATATAGATGATTTTGTTGACATTGCAATCAATAATATTGTGTTCTCAAATCAGTTCGTAATGTAAATTCAAATAAACCTCACAGAAGAGTCAATATGTCTCAATCTTCTATGAGTGAGAAGTCAATTTTTTCACAGCTAAAGTAGGCGAAATGTAAGCAAATTATAATACTATTTGAGAAATTTACTTCTCTAAACAATATATATAAATAGTTATGCATGTATATTGTCGTGGGCTACGACATATAAAAAAAGAAAATAGAAAAGGTGCAGAAAAACCAATTAACAAACGGGACGGAAAATGGAATAGTGAAATGACGCCAGACGATACAAGAAGAATGTCTTGCGGATACGATATGTTAGAAGTTCAAAAAGGGCAGACAACCCAATTAAAACGGAAAATCGGCGGTACTATGAGAAAATTGAAATGGCGCTTGATCCTACAAAGGACCAGATGAAGAAGAAGAAATTGAAAAGCAACAGTTAAGAGTCGAAACAGCGAGGGGTATAGATAGAGGGGACATCGAGATGAAAAGGGAATTGTTGGCAAAGAGAAGAGGACCCCACACATAGGAGATGTTCTGGCAAAACACGATTCCTAGAAAGGCAGGGATGAGTCGAAGACGGGATTGTTCGAATATAACACGCCCCTCACTCTGAATGGTTAAAGAAATAATTAGGGGATGAAAAAATTAGCGAATCAAAGTGGAAGTAAAAAAAAAGGTTGAACATGAGAGACGAATGAAAATGTAAAAGTCGGGGCGTTGAGAAGATAAAATTAGAGAGAGTGAGAATATAAAATAATAATATAATTGATTTTGACTCTCAGACTTAGCAGACTTAGAGAGAGTTGTAGCCTCGTAAGCGAGAAATCTAAAAAGAATATATGGGAGATTGCGCCCCGATTTAGCGCATCGCTGCAAGCCTGCAACCCAACGATCAGAGGAGATTAAACGAATAGTGGAGCCGAGAAAGATTGCCTGAACCCCGCAAGCTAGCGATGAGAGGAGCATAAAGGAGCGTCGGAGCCAAATAGATTGCCTGACCCCTGCAAGATACCGATGAGATGAGAGTAGTCGAGATACGGAACCAAGACAGATTGCCTGACCCCCACAAGCAAAAGATGGAGAACCGATCCGGCCATTAAAGTCCGCCTATTCCCACGACAGATAGCGATTCTGATGACTGCGTTCACCAGCGAAAGTGAATCCTGAAGAAAGATATCCCAATCGATGAACATGAATATGCCAGCGAATGTTCCCCCTCTGCAGTCTGCAAAAATGGAGGTAACCTTTCATTACCTATTGCCAAAACGTCTATAAATCCCCGAGTCTTATAATATAGGCGGAAGTTAAGGAATAATATATATTGCGTACTGAAATGAAATTAATTTAAATAAGTGAAATAGTGCAGTCAAATAATACCTTCATATAATGAGTATTTCTTTAGGTTCATAATTAACAATAATATAATTGAATGTGTACTAATATATGTGTTATGTTAATAAATTAATGTATTGTTTAGAATTCAGAGTAATTGTATCGTTGCCTACCACTATACTAAATCACGACCCACCCAATTAACTCTACCACATATATATATATATATATATATATATATATATATATATATATATTTATACATTCAAGAGCCAAAACATTATGACCACCTGTCAATAACGAGTTGGCCCACCTTTGGCACGCAACACAGCTTCAACCCGCCTTGGCATGGATGCCACAAGTCCTTGGTAGATGACCGGAGACAGATTGTACCAGATGTTTAAGCAACGGTCACGCAAATCCGAGATATTGCGAATTGGTGGTCTTTGAACTCTGAGCTGCCGTCCCATGACATCCCAAATGTGTTCTATCGGATTGAGATCCGGAGAGTTAGGCGGGCAGGACATTAACTGGAATTCAGCATCATGTTCCTGGAACCACTGCAACACAATTTTAGCCTTGTGACACTGGGCGTTGTCCTGTTGGAACATTCCATTTCCAGCTGGAAAAACAGAGGCCATGTAAGGGTGCAACTGGTCCGCAATGATGTTCAGATACCCTGTAGCATTCATGGTCTGCTCTACCACAACCATGGGTCCCAGAGACGCCCAAGAGAACGTCCCCCAAAGCATAATACCGCCACCACCGGCCTGTGTATGACCTACTGTACATTGAGGGAGCAACAGTTCGCCTGGAAGACGGCGTATCCTGACACGGCCATCGGCGTGATGAATGACAAACCGTGATTCATCTGACCAGGCAACTCTCTCCCATTGATCCATGGACCAGTCGCGATGTTCCCGGGCCCAGCGCAGGCGCAGTTGGCGATGACGCTTGGTCAGCAAAGGCACACAAGTGGGACGTTTGCTGCGTAGCCCCATATCCAACAGTGTCTGCTGAACAGTGTGCTACGATACTATTCTACTTGGCCCTGCATTGTATTGGGCTGTCAGCTGAGCCACTGTCTGGCTCCGGTTTTGCTTCACCATGCGAAACAGTCTCCGACGACCTTTTTCTTTGATAGCGTGTGGACGTCCAAAACCATGTCGTCTACTGCTGGTTTCACCGTCATTCATCCACTTTGCACAAGTACTAACAACTGTAGGTCGCGAACAACCCACGAGTCGTGCACCTTCGGAAATACTTGTTCCGAGCCTTCGAGCCATTACAATCTGCCCTCTATCAAAGTCGCTTAGATCTGCAGCCTTTCCCATCACACACAGAAGTAAGTGAAAGAATGTTTCTTCAGACTATCCAGCAGCAGTTAAATACCAATTCCACCTGATCACGTGCCTTCCACGTCATCCAGGCGAATTCATTGCAAAATGTAGGGGTGGTCATAATGGTTTGGCTCTTGAGTGTATATATATATATATATATATATATAGATATAGATATAGATATATATTCAATTTTACACTTTCTATACTTCTGATCTGTGAGCTCCGAGATACGCTAATAAGTTTGAGATATACTTTATATAATTTTTGCTGTTTTGTACTTTTTATACGTGCGAATTATCCGTTCTGTTTTGGGACTAAAATTGTGTCGGTTGATTATAATGAAGCGGGATTTAACTTTAATTGACTATGACTTAATATTAGAACAAATCACATTGAATGTAAGATTTCTATCCAATAAATAAGAAAAAGAAGGTAAAATGACGCATTGCTTTTTAAATAGAGTAGTTTAGTTTAGATTATGAAAAATGCATTTTAGGTTTTTTTTTCTTCATGTCACATTAAGACTTTTTAATGAAAATATACGGCGTGGGAAGAGAGGGGAACGCAGGATGGTTAGAAACCTCTGACGGGCATCGCGACTCAAAAAAGTTTGGGAAACACTACTCTAAACAGTTAGTCTCCTCCTTCTTAGTGTCTTAGACCCCTGTGATAATCTGGTGATAGCTTTGACCCCTCTTTTTTATAATAAAGACTCCTAGAACAAGTCGTTTGAAACAAAGTATTTGGAAATGTAGTAAAAGCAACAAATCGATATTAAAAATACAAGGTGATCCAAAATTATTGAGCGCATTTCATGTTCGAAAAAAAGGACAAAATGAGGAACTTACATGCTTATTGTTTTCTTAGAAAGACAATTTAAAACAGTTTTACACAACAAAATTTTAAACATTAAATAATTTCCACATAAGCCCGTAAATGGCGCAACAACATTTTGCAAGAAACATTTAATATTTGCATCAGTCTGCAAATGGCTACCGTACAGGAAAAATCAATGTGCGTTTTGTGGTTCCTTGAAAGCAAATCCGTTGTAACTCCTTTTGTACTTTTTTTTCTAATTTGGACCACCCTGGGGTGTTCCAAAATTATTGAGCGCATGTTTCATGTTTGAAAAAAAAAGAGCAAAATGGGTTACAACGGTTTGATTTAAAGGAACCACAAAACGCACATAGCTTTTTCGTGAACGATAGCCATTTGCAGACTGACGCAATTAGTAAATTTTTCTTGTGAAATGATGTCGCGCCATCTACCGGCTTATGTGGAAGTTATTTAATGTTTAAAATTTCGCTGTGTAAAACTGTTTTAAATTGTCTTTCTAAGAAAACAACAAACATGTACGTACCTCATTTTGTTCATTTTTTTTCAAACATGAAATGCGCACAATAATTTTGGACCACCCTGTATAATTATATTCGATTCTGTTCGTATTCTAGAATGGGAAGGATAGGCGTAAAATAAAATACAAAGGATTACAATCGGTATCCATATATTACAAAATCAAATGCGCGATTCAATAACGTATTTATTCTTTAATGCCGTATTGTTTGTTGACCAAGTGACTACTGAATAGTTGTACTCCTGGTTTGAATTCATTTATACTTTTGAGCTATACTATATATATATATATTTGGTATTTTGTACTTTTTATGCTCGCGAGCTGCTCATTCTGTTTTCAAACAAAAACTGTGTCGGTTAATTATAATGATGCGAGATTTAACTTTAATTGACTCTGACCTAATAATAATATCAGAAAAAAGTGCATTGAATGTAACATTTCAATAGTGAAAAAACACAGAGAAGGTAAAATGACGCGTTATTTTTAGAACGCCCCTGTCGGCGAATACATGAAAGAGAAGAAAAGTTAATTATATCTCCCGGAAAAATTTATTTCTCTTTCGGCGTCGGAAAAAAGTCGGAACTCCGAGCAGATGGATTTGACACCTGGTGATTCCGTTGTTATGGTGACACTCGAGTTTAAAATGAAATCACGGTGTGGCTTCTCTGGATGACAGCGCATCAGAACTTTGAAAAATAACAGTCGTGTGTGTGGAGGAAAAAAAGCACGTTATTACGTCATATTTTTTTCTGGTCGGGATGATATCATTTCTGGTATATAGCTTGTTTGCATATAAATCTGTTTTCTCGGCGGTAGTGCGTCATAAAACAGAGGGTAACGTAATAATTTTTATTATCTTTTTCAACCTATCAGATATTCCAAGTTTGAATATTACCAACGCGAAGGGTTTTTGACAGTGCATTTTTTCCCCTCGATGTGTACGCACATGTTTTTACATCTTTTTTTTGACAGACATGATGACGACGGAATAAAAACACAGCTCCGCTCCTCGCATGAATTCATTTATTTTTAATTTCGCACGAACTGTTCAGTTGAAATACCGCTAATTTATCACACACATGCCTTTATCTTAGTTATTTCTGCCACTTATTAAAATGAATTCACGTGACTCAAGGGAACTTGCAGCGCCCGAATTCTCGTCGTCATTAGACATTTAAGAGGAATTACGGTATATAGTTTAACCCTAGCGTCAATAACCATGTACCCGGGTACGTTTTTGTGATTGTTATCGTAATTTTTATCATTTCTAATGAAGCCTTGGTCAAATCGCTTTTAATCCTCGTTATTTACATGAATCTGAAATAGACATATAATTGTAAACTTTTAGGAAGAATTTTTTTTTATTTATTTATTTTTTATTTATTTATTTATTTTTTTGCATTATAAGGGGGTCCGGGACACATTTAAAAATTTTTTTTGATTTATTGAGTTAAAAGTTTGAATTTTTTTGTGATGGTTAACTATATAATTTGTAAACGAAATCACTTCATAAAACTTCTCAAAATGTTTTTAAAAAATTTTTAAGTTTAAAATTTTTTTAAAAAGTGGGGTAATTTAAAATTGTTATAACTCGAAATATTATTCGTCGAATTTCAATTCTTTTTTATTTAATTAAACAGAAATATATATGTTTTAATTTCGATTCAGCACTTTTTTTAATACTAATTTTATCAAAAATTTAAAATATTTATATTAAAAATTACAAAAAAAATTATGTAACATATTTTTAAAAAATCATATTTTCAAAAGTAAATATTTTTTCAAATTTGCTGAATCAAAATTAAAGTAAAGTAGTTGAAAAAGACATGTTCCAAGTTTCAATCATTTATCTTTAACAGTTCTTGACTTATAACAATTTAAAGACGATAAATGCAAACTCCAACAACTGGCTTTCTTCCAGTTCAATCACGTGCCTGAAAATCTGTGGTAGTACTGGAACTGGACAGCATCGCAGGCAGAGATAGTACACTGGTTGAGGAATTCAGAATACTTTCGACACCTAACATGGTTGAAAAATGTCGCATGGCTTGAATATTTCTTGACCGATCCTGTATTGATGGAAGACACAATTTTTCACCTAACTGGCCCAAAAATAAACGGCGGTCATTCTTTTTATGGCTGCGCATATAGACATTCGCCTTATAAATAATATAAGAAACTAGAGCAGATATGTCCAAAGTGTTGAAAAAAAACGCAAGTGGCCATCTCTTCCTTTGTCTCTGAAAGGTATATTTTCGAAGCTTCTGATCCATCGTGTCAACACCAGATTTTGTTTTGTTGTAAAACGTAATGAATTCTGGCTTTTCCTTGGCCCCAGAGATACTTTTATCATGATATAACGTAGAAAGTACTATAACACCTATTTTTTTTCTTAGGAACATATGAACATATTGTTACACCGCCAATAAATCCGAATAAAGAACTTTGCGATTCTCATATTTGACATGGTAACATTTTAGTTGGAATATATTTCGTGTTTCTTTTTAGAGTTGCTTCGATTGTCAGACGCCATGACAACAAAACTTGAACCAAAGAGAGTGACGCAAAAAAATTATCCATAGTAATGTTTCTGCCGGAGCGTTTGTATGGAGTAGTCAGCTCTTGTACGACCCGTTCGCCTTGATTGACTTCACGTTGTCCTCCGGATTTTCCGGTATACAATTGAGCAGAGAACGGATAAAAATTAATGGCTTCGCATATTCACCATTCTTTTATACCGCATTTTCCGGGCTTATTTGGCATAAACTGGGTGAATCGAGTTCTCCCACGATATAGAAATAGCTGCTCATCTATTGTCAGATTTTACGATGGTTTATACTTTTTTTCTAAGTTATTGTTTAGTAAGATCCAAAGATCGTTAACTGCAGCATCGTGAATCATTTTCGAGTTGTGCAGTTCGTGTGTTTTGATTATCAAATCAAATGAATCGAAGGATATTCCAAAACCGATTTATACTCATACTTGCTCTGTAAAGCGGATATGAAGTTGGTTTCCACATTTCTATGGTATCAACTGTATTGGTATTATTAGCAACTGCTGTTAGTAGAATTCCAATAAAAGCATCAAATTCTTTAGCTGTCAATTTCATCTATATTAATTCTTTCTTTTCTGAATTGTCTCGATTATATTTGTCGTAAACGTTAATAGCTTGATTTCAGTACTATTACCCTGTATATATTATTTTACTATACAATCATTCCTCCGAATACGATTGACTGCATAGTGAAAGGAAAATGTGTCATCGATATTTTGAAATATCGTCTATATTTTGAAATATGTTTAATATTTTGAAATATCTTCGATATTTTGAAATATCGATATTTTTGTACCGATATATTATTGATATCGATATTAATAGTTGTTATTAATATCGATACTAATATCGATATTTTGCTTTCGATATCCCATCCCTAATTCGTGCCCCCCCTCACAAAAGTTAGAAGCACGCTACGCCTATGGTTGGCGGTGTTCCGTTCAAACGCCATTCAACACCTTCGTGTCTGGGCACGTTCCAACCGTAGACCGGAAAGTCCTCCCACGAAGTCTGTGGGTGGGGGAAGCGGCGAATCCCCGAGATGTCGCTTTTGGAGTACGATGTCAAAAAGGATGTGACACCCAGGGAGCTATGTTGACTCACCTTTGTGGTGCTCCCAGATAAGAAGTAATGAACCATTACCAGCGGTTCTGTGTGAATGTCATAAACACAGTGCCTCATCATTTGTCAAAAAAAATATGGGAGTAAACGAGAACCCAACAGGGTATCCCTTTAAACTATCATTTCTCTATCTTTTCTAGGATTTATGGATTTTCAGTCATTTTGGGACTTAAAATAAACCTGATGATCAGCTAAGTCGAGAGAGTCGACAGCATAATTTACTGCAGAAATAATAGCTCTGACGATTTTATAGGACGATAGATAAACTTAGAACCGATCTCTTTCACGTACCTTGGGTGTGGCCGCTTTCTCAGTATACCAACGTGTCAACTACGGAGATAGAATGAACGGAAATTAATTCTCTGCTTTTAAGATGTTCTTATGGGTCCCATAACACGAACCTAGGATGCGCGTTAACCTGTGATCTAATCCATGTCTCAATCCATGGTACGCGTACCACAGGATAGGAAACCAAGAACTAAAGTCTTAAACACAGGTCCAGAAATATCATGGAACAGTGCACATTCTCCTTGATAAAATTTACAGATGCATTAAACACTCAGACAATACATAAAAGACCATTCGATGTTTATAACATATTATAACCCATACACTACACAAGGAATTTCAGAAAACTTCATGATAAATATATACAAAGTAAGCGATAAGTCCAGTATCCCTTCAAAAAAAAAAGGACGAGGAAACAAGAGTCCACAAAATAGTGCTCCTTCGCTTTGTGGCAAACAGAATGTTGAGAAAACTTTCTCCAGAGAGATAAGGTGCGATCTACTTCAATTATCTGTCAAAAGTGCCGCCAGGTGAGACTTGAATGTCCTCCTTATCTATTCTGCCTTTATCAAGTTTCAAGATACGCCCTATTTGTCAGAAACGCCCTTTTTCTCTCTCCTGTTATGAGGAGGGTATTTGTGCTCCCAAGGAGAATTTTTCGCGGAAAAATAAAAATCTTTCCGCTTTCATAACTTTATCTGCACAATGTTGGACTTCGAAAAAGAGAAAAATGTAATGCGAGAAAGAATTCGAGAATGTGTGTTGTCTCAGAAAATTTTATTTTCTCGCATTACCTTTTCTTTTCGGAGGAAAAATTCAAACTGTTGGACATAAAGAAAACGGGACAGGTGAAACGTGTATCTTATTTTTGTGAGCATAGTGCAAAATATTTTAGATCAAGTGGTGCATATAAAGCTTTTGAATGAACGCAATGGGCGCTCTCTCTCTCTCTCTCTCTCTCTCTCTATATATATATATATATATATATATATATATATATATATATATGTATGTACATGTATGTATATATATATATATATATATATATATATATATATATATATATATATATATATATATATATGTATATATATATGTATATATATATGTATATATATGTACATGTATATATATGTATATATATATATATATATATATATATATATATATATATATATATATATATATATATATATATATATATATATATATATATATATACAGTGGACGCTCGTTAATTTGAACTCAAAGGTTCTCAGAAAAAAGTTCGAATTATCCGATGTTAAGAGAAAATATTAACTTTAAATGTGTATCACTGAAGAAGAAAATCTCCTAGTATGTATAACCCCAGAAAATATACATATGTATTATACTATGTTATCTAAAGTTAAGCATATTAAAAAGCAATACAGACTTACCTTAATCATAAAATGAAGCAGAAGACATGCAGTATAAAGTAAACTTTTATTAAAAATATGAATTACACTTTGGGTAAAAACTGTAAAATGGATGTTTGGTTCTGTTTATGATGTCTTGATTGTTCAGCCAGCTTCTCGATTTGAAGTAAACATTTCAATTCATTTTCAGAGGAAGGTTTCATCTGAATAAATGCTTTCAGAGTTTTAATAGATTCCATTATGGCTTTGTCCATTATGGCCGCATTAAAAATATCTTTCGGCAGGTAAGTAGAGAAAAGCCCTGGCAGTTTCCTACCGAAATTAGTACATACGTCTTCGTTTTCATCAGAGCTTTGGCCACATACAGTTTGATAAGAAATATTGTGCCTTGACTTAGATCGAGAAAGCCATCCATCACTGCATTTAAAATCTTCAATACCCATTCGACTTGCCAATTCATCAGCCTTCGTCAGCACTAGGGGTCCATTTATCGGAAAATTTCAAGATCTAACATCCTGGAACCATATCAGTAGAGCTTTTTCTACAACTTCTTGGGACGCATTTCCCATGCGTTTCCTTCCTCTAGCAAATTTTGATTTTTCCCATGAATCTAAAATTGACTGCTTGTTTTTCAAATTAGTTGACAAGGCATTTAAGCTGCTAACTTTGTTTTACATTCGCCATTCTCTACTTTCTTTAAAATTTCTACCTTTGTCTCCAAAGTTAGGGTTTTGTACTTTCCACGTGTAGACATCCTGAATTTTTACACGTTCACACCACACAATGAGGAAGAAAAACTAGACCACATTAACTTGTGTGCACTGCAGTTATAACTGACGCAGCTCCCTAGAATCTGTAGTAAAGACTAGTTTTTCTGAAATTCTAAGAAAATCGATCCAAATAAAGGAAAATTGCTTTTTCCATTTAGCATTAATAAGAACAATAGCTACTAACGTTTAGCGGACATGCAATAGTCTAGGAATGCAGGCATGTGCCTCTTTACACAAAAAGGAAATTTTGACACACAAAATAATAAATACGGTGTGTATTTTCTCCATTAAACGAGGAAAATGAATTTTTTTTTGTCAAATTTTTAGTTCGAACTAACCGAAGTGATAAAAATTTAGTTCGAATTAATGAGATATTTTAAACATTAACTCCAATACAAGTTTTATGGGACCTTTGGATTAGTTCGAATTAACCGAAAGTTCGAATTAACCGAGTTCGAATTAACGAGCGTCCACTGTATATATATACAAGGTCTGACAATAAAGTTCAGTGAATAGTCCTGTAACATTAACGTAGATGAAATATTAACGAAAGTTACCTTACTGTCCTTCGAACTAGTCACCTCCCATAACTATGCACCGCTGACATCTGCTATACATGTTCTGGAAACTTTGCAAGAAGTCTTCTTTTGGGATGGAGTTCAAATGCCTCGTCATGTTTCGTTGGATGTCAGGAATATCGTCAAATCTCTTTCCTTTCAAAGCGAGTTTGAGTTGTGGGAATAGAAAGAAGTCTGGAGGATTGAGATCTGGCGAGTATGGTGAATGTTCAATTTGCACCACCCCCTTTATTCCTAGGAACTGTTTGACGATATTGGCTGTGTGAGGGCGAGCATTGTCGTGAACAAAAAACCATGAACCTTGTTGTGCGTACTGAGGTCGTATCCTGCGTAGACGTTTCATGAAACGGGTCAAAATTTCAATGTACCCTTCAGCATTCATCGTCGTACCCTCAGGTAGAAATTCCTTGTGGATAATGCCTTGACTATCAAAAAAGGTGATGACCATCGTTTTGATGCGTGATTTTTCTGCTCTGAACCTTTTCCGATGAGGTGATGCAGGAGAACGCCATTCCATGCTTTACCGTTTCGTTTCAGGGTCGTACCTGAGACACCAGGACTCATCCTCAGTGACAATACAGTTCAAGAAATTTGGTGTCGCATCCGCCGTTTCGACAAAATCCTGTGAAGCCTCTAAACGTGCCTGCTTGTGATCGTCAGCCATGTGGCACAAGACGACAACACGTTTTTCTTATCCCTAAATTCTGTGTAACGATTTGTCGCACGGAACAAACACACTAAACAAGCACTTTGTAAAACAATTCTTACACGGAACACAAACGACGTTCAACTGAACAACGGTGGAGGCAGATGGTCAACACCTACCGCTACGCAGGTGCACCGTTTTGTTTCGCCAGTGTTGCCAGATCGACCGTTCTGACTTCATTCACCGAACTTTATTGTCAGAGGTTGTATATATATATATATATATATATATACGGGGTGGTTATAATTAAACTTCCCCTATAAACGGCATCCTACAGCGCAAACGGGTGAACGGAATGCAACGAAATTTTGTATATGGGCTATATACGAGATGCGATCACGGAATTTCGAAAAAAAATTAGTTCCAAAATGTTCGCCAGAGGGCGCCTTTTTGGGAAAAACATGAAATTTAACACAATAAACGACCAAAACGGAATACAGAAACAATATTAACATTTATTCACTAGTTTCTGATCACCTCGTCATCGAACCACATTAAGTAAAGATAAGGGAGAAACAAAAACAGTTCAGTTTGCAGAAACAAGAACGGATTAGGACGAAATTGCACAAGAGGAGCAGTTGTTAATCGTGTCCAGGACGATGTAGGGAAAGGTGCTCCACGTGACCACCTTCATTCGCCTGCAAAATTTCAAGTCGATGGACAGTGTGTTCAACAGCAGATCGTAACTGATCAGTTGTGATGCTTCGCACATGAAGCGTTATGGAGTTCTTTAAGTCTGTTGGGTGGATTAAACAGCATAATTTGTCCCCTACCTAATTATCGAAAAAAAAACTTTCACAAGAAAGTAAACTTGATGAAGCTAACTAAAATGCCTTTATTTTTCTTATTTTACATAAAAACATAGTAAAAAAGGGGATCGATTTGATCCAATAGCTTGGAAGAAAAATATTTACAAAAACTTAACCATTAAACAAATAAGAATACAGATAAGCGTGTCATGAACGGGCAAAAATTAACCTACTTTAATTTTGAAAAAACTACTTAAACTGAATGGTAAAGCTTGGGATAGGTATAGGAAGAAAGAAGGGATACAAGTTTAATGGCTCGACAATTCGTCGCAAACACATCTAAATATCAAACTTGCTGCGAAAACAGCTACTAACCCTATGGCTGGAAGCCCCAACTCACTCGCAGAATAGTTACTGCTTAAAACCCCCACTCGCTTAAAAAATAAGTACATCTGAAATATTTCTTGAATTTACTTGTACATACCCTATTGGCTGTGACGCGAGAGCTTCGTAATTCCAGTCCTGCCTTCAAGGTTGAAAAATCTGCATATTATTATATTTTTATTTTAAACCATCCGTTCATGACACGTTTTTAAATATCACGTTTTCCGACGAAGAGAGAACAAATACTACAAATTCCCCCTTTTTCTCTTCATCGGAAAATGTGATCTCAATATCTACTTAATTTATCAAATGTAACTGGCTTAGTTAACAAATCCGCAATGTTCCAATTTCCAGGAACTTTTAAAAGTTTGAAAAGTCCATCAGCTAATAGCTGTTTAACATAATGAAACCTAATGTCTATATATTTGTTTCTTACATTCTCGATAAAGTTTTTACAATAGTAAATAGCACTTTCAGAGTCACAAAACATTATAGGCTTCTCAACAGTTACTTTCGATAGTGTAGAACATTCATCGTAAATATTGTGTAACCACAGTAATTCTTTAATCGACTCTGAAATGGCAATGTACTCGCTTTCCATAGTGGAAAGCGCTACACATCTTTGCTTTCTGGTCCGCCATGAGATAGGAACATTTTTAAAGAAAATTATAAAGCCAGAAAAAGATCGCTTGTCGTCACGATCTGAAGACCATGAAGAATCTGTAAAGGCTGTCAAATGCTTCATATCATCTACTAACATTGGAATACGAAAATTAATCGTTGAAATAACGTAATTAAAAACTTGACACAACAATTTCCAATACGTTAAAGTGGGATGCGAATTATACTGAGCTAACATTGTAACTGTAAAAAGTATATCTGGTCTGGAACTTGTGGCTAAGAATAAAAGTGATCCGATTAAATTTCGATAAGGTACTTCACCTTCCACTGACTGCTCATTAATTCCACTTTGAACAATTTGACCAGGCGACATAGGTAATTTACACTTAACGTAAGGTATTTGTTTAAAATTCTCTTTTAAACGTTCAATGTACGATTTTTGGTGTACGGCCCAGTTGCCTTTTGAATCTTTAAACTCTATACCAAGAACTTTTCGAATTTTTACCTAAATCTTTAATTTCAAATTTAGTTTGTAAAAGTTTAGTAATTTTTGCCATTTCAGATTCGGTCCGTGAAAACACGATTAAGTCATCAACATACACTAAAAGTATAGTATTACAATTAAGATGGTAAACACAATTTGTTTTTGAAAAAGAGGAAAAACCTAACTTTAGCAAAGTGGTTTCTAATTCAGAATGCCACTGCCTACCGGCCTGGTGGAGACCGTAAATGGCCCGCTTTAACTTTAAAACATAAGTTTGTTGTGTTATACCACCATCAGGAAAATTGAAGCCGTTGGGCGTCTCCATAAAATGTTCCTCATCAAGATTGCCATAAAGGTAGGTACATTTAACATCAAGATGTTTGTGGAACCATTTTAGGGAAATGACCAAAAAACTTATAAATAAATAAATTACTTCAAAATTTACTACAGGTGAAAAAACTTCATGATAATCATGTCCCTTAATCTGTCGAAATCCTTGAGCAACAAGTCTAGCCCGGAATTTCTTAACCTCTTTATGCTCATTTTCTTTCACTTTATACACCCATCTGGAGCCAATAACTCTCTTACCTTGGGGACGAGGCACAATGTCGAGACGTCTCGCTCTTTCAAGGTGTCGAGCTCTTCATTCATCGCCAGCTTCCAGTGTGCAGCTTCAGGGACACTAGTTGCTTGTTCAAAAGTTGAAGGCTCCATGATGCACACAAACGACGATTCATTCCCAGAGATGTCGGTACCTTCTTCAGTCTGTGGACTCGGGTCTGATTCAGGGTGGTGTTTAAAATCGAACACTTCTTTTTCGAATACAATGTTATTCGAATCACAATACTTTTTAACACCTTTCAAACTAATTAGACGGTTTTTCGAATTGGGAGGATAATAGTACACATCGAAACGGCCTTTAATTTCACCAGATTTTCTCTGTGTCACTTCACGTCTCCAAGGAATATCACGACAATGCTTACGTTCAATGGTAACTACTTCGGGGGTTGAACTAGAATTTTGTGACAAATCGTCAGTTTCTTCTTCGATTGGAGGGACATATTGAGACGTTGGGCACAAGGAAAGTTCGTTTCTTCCATACCCTTTAACAAGCTCATTAAATTTGACATGCTTGGTTTCAATTACTTTTCGTTCCTTCGGAAACCATATGTGATATCCTACAGTTTCAAAAGCATATCCTATCAGGATGCCTTCTTTGGTTTTAGGATCTAGCTTATCCCTTTTATTTCTTTCTACATGTACGTAGGCGAGACAACCTATAACTTTCAGATGTCTAACAGAACAGTCTCTGTCAAAGAACAAGGTAAAAGGAATATGGTTGTTCTACCATATTCCAAGGTAAAAGGAATATGGTAGGTATGGTTTCACACTTCTATGAGGAAAACGATTATGTAAATAAATGAACGCAAATGCTAATTCTGCCCACAACCCTTTTGGCAACTCAGCTCCAAGCCTAATAGCTCGAATACCATCAGCAATGGTTCTGTTTAGTCTCTCCGCTACGCCATTCATCTGTGCCGAATACACGTTCGTACGTTCAGCAACTATACCATTTTCTTCAAGAAACTTTCTAAACTGGTCTGAACAAAACTCTAGACCGCGGTCAGTACGAACGGCTTTTATTGGCCGGCTTACTTGCTTCTCGACTTTAGTTTTAAAATTCTTAAATTTAGCGAAACAGTCATTTTTATTTTTGAGAGGAAAAACCCATGAATATCTGGAAGTCATCGACTGCAGTTAAAAGATATTTAGCTTGGCCATACGAAGGGCCTGACGCACTACTCCATAAATCGAGATGAATCAAATCAAGAGAGTGTTTAGACTTTATTTCACCAATACTTTTAAATTGGGCTCTGGTCATCTTTCCTCGAACACACGGATCACAAAGTTGTGAATTTCCGCTTAATTTGCTTAAGCCGTAAACCAGATTTTCTTTAGCCGAATGTTTTAAACCTTCTAAATTTTGATGGCCGAATCTACGATGCCACATCATAATGTAATTACGAACATTTTTCGATTTACTTACTGACACATTGACAGATGGGACTTCAGGAACAATTTTTGAATGTAAAATATACAAACTTTCTACTAAGGGAGCAATTCCTATAGTTCGACCTTCAGAATTTATCATAGTGCACTTAGAATCACAAATGATTAAACGATGACCATGTTTATCAAATTGACTTCCAGAAATTAAATTTTTTGTTAAAGATGGGCCCCAATAGACTTTAAGCAAAGTCAAAATTTCCTCATGACCCTTTACTTTTAAACTAAGTGAGATAGCACTGTATCCCTTGGCTTTTACGGAATTATTTCCAATGCCTTTCACGTTGATATCACACTCTTGATAATTTCTAAGAAGGGACTTATCAGATATGAAATGGTTTGAAGAACCAGAATCTACAATCCAGTCAAGGCTAGTGGTCGAATCACTTAATAAATTTACCGGTTCAGCAATTTCTGCATAAGAACAAGAACTAGACTTACTTTTTCCCGGACTTGTCTTCTGAACTTTGCATTGTGGGGAAATATGTCCTACCACTCCACATCGGTAACATATTCTGGTCTCTTTATTAACTACTGGTTCAACTATTTTAGTGTTCCGGTTTCGAAAACGGTTCTTGCTTTTCCTAGTCAGCATTACATTCACGCTGCGAGACGAGGTAGCGACTTCATCAGGATCAGACTTTTCGTACTTTAACCGATCATACTTCGCCAGTAGCCTCTCCTTAACTTTAGTAGAGGTAAATTCTTCATCGTTGAGCATGTATAGCTGTTGCGCCACGTTTCCATACTCAGGTGTTAAATTCATGAGCATCTGATAGGCAAGTTCATCGTCATCAACTTTCTTTCCTACAGCATCCAAACGATCTCGAGCTTGCTTTAAACGACCTAGAAAAACGGCCATACTTTCCGAATTTGCAAACTTTATTTTCATAAATTCAGTTCTTAAATGAGCAATTCGAGCTCTACTAGCCAGATCAAATGCCGTTTTCAAAAGCGTCCACATTTCTTTTGAGTCACGATTTCCCATAATGAGATTTTGCTGGTCAGGCTCGATGCTCAAAGCGATAGTAGAAACAGCTTTTTGCTTACGCCGATTAAAATTCAGAATGTCTTTCAATGAGGACGAATCATCACTGGATTTTCCACCAGGTTTTGTCACTTTTATCGGTGGGACTTCACTACCGTCTATAAATCCATATAAACCTTCGTGGCAAAGTAACATCTCCACATTGTAACGCCACGTTCGCCAATTCTCACCGTTCAATTTAGGAAAACTAAAAACTGAACCTATCATTGGGACTTCAGCCATTTTAAACCAAAAGAAATACCGATCTTTACGTTTTTAAAACCGAAAAAATCCTAACATTAAGCTTTACTTCTTACACTAATTTCAGATAAACACAGAGGGACAATGCGTTAACCACGCTCTGCTACCATTTTGTTGGGTGGATTAAACAGCATAATTTGTCCCCTACCTAATTATCCAAAAAAAAACCTTTCACAAGAATGTAGACATGATGAGACTAACAAAAATGCCTTTATTTTTCTTATTTTACATAAAAACATAGTAAAAAAGGGGATCGATTTGATCCAATACCCTGGAAGAAAAATATTTACAAAAACTTAACCATTAAACAAAAAAGAATACAGATAAGCGTGTCATGAACGGGCGAAAATTAACCTACTTTAATTTTGAAAAAACTACTTAAACTGAATGGTAAAGTTTGGGATAGGTATAGGAAGAAAGAAGGGATACAAGTTTAATGGCTCGACAATTCGTCCCAAACACATCTAAATATCAAACTTGCTGCGAAAACAGCTACTAACCCTATGGCTGGAAGCCCCAACTCACTCGCAGAATAGTTACTGCTAAAAACCCCCACTCGCTTAAAAAATAAGTACATCTTAAATACTTCTTGTATTTACTTGTACATACCCTATTGGCTGTGACGCGAGAGCTTCGTAATTCCAGTCCTGCCTTCAAAGTTGAAAAATCTGCATATTATTTTATTTTTATTTTAAACCATCCGTTCATGACACGTTTTTAATTATCGCGTTTTCCAAAGAAGACAGAACAAATACTACAAAGTCGTTAAACGTCGCAACACCTCCACGATACTCCAGACTTTTTAAATAATGACTTAACACGACAACGTCTGCAAACGTTTTATACCCTAACGTGTTTTGCATAAATCTTCCTCTTCTTCCCAAGCATGCAAATCTCCACATTTTGCTCCTACAACTGACAGCTTTTCCCGGTTTTACATTTTATTACTCATAATTATTGTTCTAGCTTGTTAATATTATTTCTGTATTCCGTTTTGGTCATTTATTGTATTAAATTTCACGGTTTTCCCAAAAAGGCGTCCTCAAGGGGACATTTTGGAACTAAAATTTTTTTTCGAAATTCCGTGAGCGCATCTCATGTATAGCCCATATGCGAAATTTCGTTGCATTCCGTTCACCCGTTTGCGTTGTAGGATGCCGTTTATTTGAGAAGTTTAATTATAACCACCCGGTATATATATATATACAGGGTGGGCGAAAAGTCCTTGACACATTTCAGAAAATAATATATAAAATAGAAATTGTCATAAAAGAGTTCAGTTTGAGGTCACTTCTTTAATAGAATGTTAAGTTTTTTTATCAACAGAAAATTTCGAACTGCTGCCAAAAGAGGGCGCCACAGGACCAAAAATCCATAGAATGACATATTCTCGTTTTCGAATGCCATTTCTTTGCTTTGTTTGCAAATTGCATCATTCTTAAAAGGACATCTCCCACTGAAAAGGCGAATTGTGTTGGTTGGTATTTTGAAAGCAAATCAATTGTAAAAGTGCAACGTAACTTTCATACCAAATTTAATAAAACACCTCCAAGTCGGAACAGCATTTTGTCCTGGCATAAGAAATTTCTAGAGACTGGTAGTGTTCTCGATAAACCAAGAAGTGGTCGACCATCAACCTGCGATAGCGATGTCGAACGAATACGTGAAGCTTTTACTCGTTCTCCTACGAAATCAACGAGAGAGGCTTCCATTGAATTAGGAGTTGCCCGATCATCAATAAGGGATGTGCTCCATAAACGACTGCACTTTAAACCATACAAAATGCAACTCGTACAGCAATTAAAACCGAGTGATTTGCCAATCCGTTTCAACTTCGCTGTTGATATGCTGCATCACGTTGATGTTGATAATGATTTTTTACAACGCATTATCTTTACGGACGAAGCAACTTTTCATTTGTCGGGCCACGTCAATAAGCACAACACCAGAATATGGGGATCTGAAAATCCTCACTTTATAACTGAAACGGTACGTGATAGTCCAAAAGTTAATGTTTGGTGTGGTTTAATGGCAGACCGTGTCATTGGTCCGTTCTTCTTTGCCGAATCGACTGTAACTAAAGAAGTTTATTTGGATATGTTGCAGATATTTGCAATTCCACAAATATCACATATACCTAACATCTTTTGGCAACAAGATGGAGCTCCACCACATTGGGGAAAAATTGTACGCATCTACCTCGATACACAATTCCCTCAACGATGGATTGGACGAGATGGTCCACTAGTATGGCCACCAAGGTCTCCAGATTTAACTCCGCTTGATTTTTTCTTGTGGGGATATATCAAGGAAGTCTTCACTTCGAAAATGACCGACATTACACAGCTCAAGACACGGATCATCGAAGTCATTGAGAATATTCCACAATCCATGTTGACAAGCACGTGGAATGAGATCGAGTATCGCCTAGATGTGACACGAGCTACGAAAGGTGCCCATATCGAAATTTGGTAACAAGAAACTTGTTCTGTAAGGGTAACTATTAAAAAGTTTTTCATATAAAATGTCATTCTATGGATTTTTGGTCCTGTGGCGCCCTCTTTTGGCAGCAGTTCGAAATTTTCTGTTGATAAAAAAACTTAACATTCTATTAAAGAAGTGACCGCAAACTGAACTCTTTTATGGCAATTTCTATTTTATATATTATTTTCTGAAATGTGTCAAGGACTTTTCGCCCACCCTGTATATATATATATATATATATATATATATATATATATATATGTGTGTGTGTGTGTATATATATACCCAACAAACACAGGACTGACGGCAGCTTATCGGGCCAGTGCTGGAAGCGCCGGTAGAACGACAAGTACGGGAGAAATTTTCTGGGCCGTTCGCGGGTTGTTTACGAACCTTCGAAGGGGAACGCTTTGCTGTTTACGTGTTTCAGGGCCTGTGATGGGTTGATATGAACCGCGCCGATACCGACATGGCTCCATCGTACCTTAATCGGCCGTCCGATTCGTAGCCATAAGTAGCAGAAATCTGTATCAGAATTATGGATTTGAAAGGGAAGGTGATGATTAAACAAAAGATAGTTTTCAGAGAAATAGCTCTTATTTCTGTGTAACCTCTTTTACGAGGAAAATTCACATAACATTCTTGGTATGTAAAGATTATATTATGTGAGAAGTGTAAGGTAATCAAAAAGTAGTTTCATTGTTAATTTTTTATCTATTACTGGAGAAATTTTAAAAATATCTACTTAAAAATGGAGCCTTGTTGCACCACTCTTTATTTAAAAGAGAGGAATTAGTGGTGTCTATCTTATTTTACTACTCATTTATTTTTAGCGGTGGATGTCACACATTTACGTAGCAACTTCCACAATGAATTTCCTAGTAAATATTAAAGATATTTTTTCTTAATCAAACTCTTCTTTTTTTGTTTTTACCTGCACTGCAAAAATAAAATGCTATTTAGTGCATGTAACCAAATTATAATTATACCTAAAATGTATAAGAAAGTGCCTCAGCTACCAAAATATATTTGCAGTTGTTAATTTTCAAGCACATATTTCAGACGGGTATGATTTTGATTTTGAAACGGATATAGACGTAGATCTCCAATGTGGGGAGAGGTTCCATATTTATGCCCTCTACTTCTGAAAATAGTTCTTATTTTGTGGAGCTCGTCTAACACCATTGGTAGCAAGAATTGTTAGTAAAAGATATAGAAAAGAGATAGCATGTTCCTGGAATTTCTGCAGTCAGAGAGAGTTTGCAAGAGAGTTTAAAAATGTTAACATTTGTAAACAAAATATTTTTTCTTATAGGTTATATTGCCATAAATAGCCTATGTATTAATATTTTTTTACGACATTTAAAATTTTTTTTGCCGTCGACTAACATCTACATGTTAATTACATATATTTTTTTAATTAACATGAAGGAAATAATCTAAGAACTTCAGCTTGCCAGCCTTGAAGCAGGGGAAAGAGAGGAAAAAAATGTGTGCTAGACATCATGTGTGCTAGATTTTTATTAAAACTTTAGGTAAACTTTTGCATTCTGTGTGTGTCATTAAAAATTTGAGAATGTCCTCAATAACTTATTTATAAGCTATTTGTTTTCAAGACTTTTAGAGAGTATTTAGTTGTCATGTTGTGTAAAATAAATAAGAACTTACTGGCCCAAAGCATAGACGCCCCCCCCCCCAACTTAACTTGAAATAAATTAAAACGTTAATAGAAGTTCGGTTAAATCAGAAAATTGTAGAAAACTTTTAAGAAAGTTGGTTTTTTCCCGTTTTTTTCAAACTGTGAAACTGAAAATACCGATTATGTCTTTAGCCCTAACATAGTTTTTAACAATATGATCCATAACAAAAATTCGATGCTACATTTTTTTCTTCTTTTATTTATATTACATTTATTTTTCTCATTGTATAACTTTTTGAATACTACTCAAACATCAATTCTATTGTTACTCAATTTCAAAAAATCATAATATTTCAAATTTTAAGGATCGACCTTTTTTATTTCACTGATAAGCAAATTTATAATGAACTCTGCTTTTCAATGCTTCTTGGTATCACAAATGACTCTAATTTTTATTATGGCATTATAAGAAAATATTGGTTTCTTTACAGAATTCTAAAACTGGAATCCATCTTCACCTCATTGTGATTTCCATGAAAAGATTCCACAACTCACTTGGCAGTGTGCTCGATTCATAATCTGTAAGTTGATTTTAACCTCACTGAACCCATTTTTTTTTATTCTGTAGATATCCTTTTTTTTTTCAGCAGTGAACTTGTGGGCAAAATCACAAGGTTGTGAATATGTTTTTTTAAAATTTATTTTTTGTACTTAAATTTGAATTTTTCTATGAAAAACCATAAAAAATATTTTTATTACATAATTCTTAATTAATAAACAACTCAAATTTTCAAATTTATCTTTGTATATTATATATGCTAATCTGAACATTCTCATAAACTTTGGTTGCAGTAATTTGTGGATTGATATTGATTTCCTTTATTCATTATATTTTTAACTGGCAAGCCTGTTATTAAAGTATTAGGTATGTCCGAAAGTGCAGTTCAGGGACTTCAGTTAACCATGACTCTTGTGAAAGTCTTTTATCATAACTGCTTACCAAAAAAATTTTTATATTTTTATATTATAAAGATATAAAATGCCAAGGGTTATTTTACTCTTGATAGTTAATGTTAAAAAATTTTTAAATTTAATTATCAGAATTTCCTGAGAAGTAGTTAGGGGTTCATTCATAATTCCTTACAGAAGTAATAATAATAATAATAATGCTTATAGATGTATTAGATCATTCGTTGATGAGCTAATAGGTAGTTGAATGTCATTTGGAATACTAACTTCTGCCTAGTATTTAATTTTTTTATTATTTCATTGTCAAATTTTGGTGGAGATCTGTCACATAAAATATATTTTTGTGAGCAGCTGTTATTATAAAGTGTAAGGATAAGGGCAGTAAAAAAATATTCCAAAATATATTATTTAGGTTCAGTTAATTATTAAACAATTGTTGACTATAATAAGGTTATGTTTGCATGTGTGTAGGTTTTTTTATGGTGTATTATTTGGTTTATCTAACTTAAGTTGAAAAATGATGCAAGCATACAAAGATTGACTGGCTGTCAATGTTGAGTGCAGTAGCATAGATTATTTTACAAAGTGCAATAAAATACTTTTAACATTTCAAACCGAACTTCTAACCAGAATTTTAAAAAAAATTTAATAAAACTTTTAAAATTGAAAATATTTTCATGGATCTAAAGAATGGAACATAACACCTGTATTGTCAACTAAGTCATGGATAAAAGATGCAGCCCTAAAAGCAAAAGGCCTGGTTTCTGTATACTTTTATAATAATCATGTTACAACAGTATACAGAAACCAGGCTTTTTGCTTTTAGAACTGAATCGTTTGTCCATGAATTTGTTGACTATACGGGTTTTCTATTCCATTGTTAAGATCTGTGAAAAATACTCTCATTAGCAAAATATTTAAAAAAAATTTTAAATTTGGGTTAGAAGCTTGGTTCAAAAAGTCTAAGTGTTTCTTCACGCTTTATAATATAATCTATGCCATTTCACTCAACATTGACAGCTAGTCAATATTACCCACCTCATTTTTCAAATTAACCTAGACTAATCAAACAATATATCATAACAATTGTTTAGTAATTACTGAATCTAAATAGTATATTTTGAATAATTTCTTACTGTGGTTATCCCTAATAACAGCTGCTCGCAAATAAAAAATATTTTATACACAGATCTCCACCATAATTTGACAATTAAGTAACAAAAGATATGCTCTATTAAATTATTATGCAGAAGTTTTATCCCAGAGTACTTTCTACCACATTTTTTGTAAAACCAATTACTGTGAAAGCTACATCATATAATAAATGTTTACTTTATTCATTATTATAGTAATAGATTAGTTGTTAAAGAGTATTCACCCTTTTCACTAAATTTCTGAGTACAGTAAGACATTCAATCCTGTTAATTAAATGATTAGTTATTACAGATATAAATAAAATAGATTAGAATGCCTTGATAGAGTACAATAATCGAAAGCTGACTGAGAGACTTGTTTAGAATGACAACAAAATTTTCTCTTCACTATCGAGAATCACTCTCACATTGAAAGTAAAGAAATACAAGAATGAACATTGAATACTAAATAATATGTTAGCATATAAAATCTTAAATTTCTAAATCTGACCCAGCATCTGTATTAATGCTCTCTATGGCATGTTGTAATTAAATTTAGAAATTTAAGATTTTGTATGCAAATGTTTTACTTAGCATTCAATCTTTATTCTTGTGTTTCTCTACTTTCAACAGCATTATTGTCAGTAGTGAAGAGGAAATTTTGGTGTCATTCTAGACAAGTCTCTGATTCAGCTTTCAATGTTGAGCTGAAATTATGCTCAACATTAAAAACTTATTATTGTACTCTTATCAAGGCAATCTACCCTATTTTATTTATATCTATAATAACAAATTAATCGACATGGTTGGATTTTCTACTGTACAGAGAGAAATTTAGTGAAAAGGGGAATACTCTTTAACAAATATTTTATAACTATTTTCTATTAGTATATTTATTTAATCAAGTAAATATTTTTTACATGATGTAGTTTTCTCAGTATGTAATTGGTTTTACAAAAAAAATGTGGTAGGAATTTACTTCTTGGAAGTAGTTATCAATAAAATGACAACAGATTTAAAACTGCACTCATGTGTTGGGTGCTGTTTTATATCAAGTTTTTTTAAACCCCTGTCTCAGAATTTATATTTCCTAATTGGATTTATTTAATTCTACTTTATCAACAATGAATTTTTCAACTACTTTCAACAATCAACTATTTTTACAACAATAAATTACCCTTTAATGTACAAAACTATGCAAAAAATAATTTTCTTATCTGCAGAGCATTTACTAACTCTACATAGAAAAATAATTTAAATAAATTCTTTTGATTCATAAATTATATCTGGGGATGGGAGTCATTTTCCTTTCACATAAATTTATGAACTGATTTTCTCTTTCTTTTTTTTCCCTAGATGCTGTAAAGATGGAGCCAGAGGTACAGCGAAAGGATCCTGTTTTGTAGAAAATATAGAAAAAAATTGTGTAAATGTGCTATGTACTTTCTAAATAAACTATTTTTACTTTAAACCAGCTCTTTTCTGTATTTAAAAACATGTGTTTATAATTTCTCAAAATTACAATAGAAGATATTACTATCATAGTACTATTTCTCAAAAATAGTACTATCAAGTGTTGGATATAAAGTCCAATATAATATAAAAGAAAATATTTTTTTAAAATGACTTATAAGAATTTAATGAATTACTCTTTAATTCACAAACTATGCAAAAAATAATTTTCTTATCTGTAGAGCATTTATTAACTCTACACCAAAAAATAATTTAAATAAATTCTTCTGAGCAAGTTTTCACAAGCTCACAAAGATGGGCTTCATCATACACACTACACATTACTCAAGTTTGAAGAATGTATCAAATTTATGTTTATAAATTTATCAAATTATGTTAATAAATTTTATACTGGGGAAGAACAAATTTTTTGGGTTAATTATTAAAGTAGTACTGTTTTACATACTATAATCTCATTCTAAATTTAAAAAAATCAAACTGTAACCTTAGATCGAGTGGAAAGATGATTTAGCTTTAATGGTTGGTATTAATGTTATCTTAACTTTCAAATTTGGGTAAATGTATCTTAATGCAAAATGAGGTTTTGCTCTAACAAGTAAACTTGTGATTCTTATACAAATTTTTAGGTAATAACAAAGATCAGTATTTGGTAATACCTAAAAATACATAAGGCAAAACTGAAAGAATACTAGAAATATGAAGGCAAAAAAATAATAATAATAATAAAAGTGAAAGGGTTGATATCAGAGGTTAATCGTCAATGAAATAAATAAGCATATAAACGAAAGGGTCCTACGCAAAAATTTGAAAAACTGCCGGCGGTCCGATTCTGGTAGAATGCTGGCATGATGCCCGGACCTACGGCACATTGCTGTTTACGAGATGGGTAGATGACGGTATGTCGACACCAATTATTGCTCCCGTAACCGGCCCGTCAACCTCCGGTTACGCTCCGGCTATCTGTCCGCATCGATGGCTTAATCGCGGCTGCCTAACGGTTCGTAGTCGGATGAACGATGGCTCGAATCCTACCGGAAGCGGCCCGGCAGTCGACGGGGTAGTCGCGGGCGAGAGGACACAGCCGTGACGGAAACGATACTGACCTAATGCGCCGGCCCGGCAGTGGTGAAATCGGCTGGCCGGAACCTTCCGACCCCGGCCCGATGCCTTTGTGTTTGTTGGGTATATATATATATATGTGTGTGTGTGTGTGTGTGGGTGAGTAAAGAAAACGAAAAATGTGTCTTTCTAAATTACTTTTAAAGCATATTCTCTTTTCACATTGAACACGACCCCTCTTCCAAATTGTAACCTAAATATAATGTAAGTTATAATTTATATTGGCCCGTAAGGCACGTGCAGAAAATTAAGCAGGCATTTGAAATATCAGAATTCAATAACATCCCCATATATCTGGTCGAAACCCGAATGCCTCATTAATTTGTGTACAGTAAATAAGACTTGTTTTCAAATTCTTACTTTTGGGTAAAACGCAGCGAGCGTGATTCAGAGATGAGTCAAGACCACGCGCCTAACGCGCGTGATCTAGCAAATAATTATCTCCTTGAAAACCACAACGTTGGACACCACGTGACAAAATCTGACCAATTAAGTAACTTCCATCCATGGTGGCCAGATCAGAAACATCGATTTGATAATAGTTTGAACCGAAGACTCTTCTTCTTTTTCTGTCCTAACTCTGTCATGTAAACAACTGCTGTCTCCACGTCTCGTCCTGTTGCGGATGCCCCACCTCCACTGATATTATGTAAGGCCACGGCTATTCTTATCATTCAAATTTGGAACAAAAAAAAGATGTTTAAAGAATTTCTTTTCAAGTTTAAAACACAAATTAATACAGGAAGAGAAATTGACAGAAGAGTTAATAGTTGATATGGAGACCTGTCTAGAAATATTTTTATAATTAAACAATTGCTTGTTCATGATAAAAAAATTTCTCCTCGATTAAGGAGTTAGAGGATCCTGTGTCGATTAGTCCAATTATAGAAGTTTTAGGAAATTTAATAGTCACCATAGGTAATCTAGCAGAGGTTTGAGCACTACATATTCTTTCGTTAACTATTTCACCATTAAAATGTGCTGAATTATCAGAAAAAGGAATCTCACACTGAGTAACAGTGGAGTTCATGATTTTAATGGCAGAAGAGGTTTAGCAACCAACAGATAAAAAGCATTGAGCAAAATTATTATCTTGAACACTGAGATTTTCAGTAAACCTATTTTTCAATAATGAATTGGAGCTTTGCTGTGGAAAAACATAAAGATCAGTTGGGTTGTCACAATTAGGATTAAAGGAGTCTTAATTTGGAGATTGCAAATTAGCTGATGAAAAAGGCTGGAGAGACGAAGACATATCAGCATTATCTTGTCTCATTGCAGGGTTAGAAGAATCATAAGCAAAGGAAGAGGCATAAGGATTTAGATTTGACTTCCTCTCACTGTCTGAGTTATTTAATTGCCTGCTTCTAATATTTGGACCAGAAGATGAGTGCTCCCTACGAAAATCTTTTTTTGAAATTTAAAGCATTTTGTAAAAGAGTGACCTGCCTTATGGCAATATTGACAGACAGTCTTTGAAACCTTCTGTCTGGACCCAGATGAAGAAAAAGGTGTTTGCTTATATTCATTACATTCAGTGTCACTTGACAAAGTCGAGGATGATTGAATAGAATTTATTTGGTTCTTAGTCATATTCAGTGAATTGAGCTGCTCTTTGATAACCTGGATTTCAGCGAGCAGCTCTTGCAACTGCAAAGAACTACATACAGACTGGGCTGAAGTGCTGTAAGACTCTAATTGCTGCAAGGTATCAGCTCTATTAACTGCAGGTTGGAAACATTTTATGTTTTCACTTAATACCCGCACTTTGATATACTGAGGGACAGCATTAAACAACTCGACAAATTTTATGTCATTAAGGGCATCATGATCCTTAACAGAAGGATGTAATTTAGAAACCTGAACTGAAATTCTGTGTGCAAGGTTTCTGATTGACTCTACAGGTAAAAGAGTTATGGTGTTCTGAGGGTGCAATAAGGTAGTGTTTATAGAAGGATTAGGATCAAAGAAGGATTTCAACCCTTGCAACAAAAATTCATGATCTTCTGTGTCTAACAACCACTATATTTGGCGTAGATCGCCTTTAGTGGCAATAGTTCTTTCTACTCTTTCTGCCTACATATTACAGTTACAAAGACAGTTATAAAGACCTGAATTTAGACCGATATACTCCATGAATGTCTTTATAACAGAGTCTACACTCGCGCCGACCGTTTCGCTGCTTACCGCTCACGTCTGAACACCGTCAAGTCCGATTACAGTGGTGCTTAACTCTATAAACTTGGAACTGAACCGACTGGGGACGTATAGTCTTTAGTGACAAGTCCCGTTTCCAACTGTGTCCGGACGACCAGGGTAGCGTGGGGGTTCTGCCCTTACTATCCCACGCCACACAGTCCCGCAACAGAGATTTAAGGTCTGGGGTGCCATTTCCTTTGATAGTTGGACTCATTGGTAGTCATTAGTGACACACTTACAGTACGGCGGTACGTCGATGACACTCTGTGAACCGTTTTGTTGCTGTTCCTCTTACGCCCCCTGTACATACTTTTAATAAGATAATGCCCGGCCGCATACGGCACTTGTTGCTATGAATTGTTTTCAAGCTGGCCGAACACTTCCTTGGCCAGCTAGGTCGCCTGATTTCTCCCCTGTACAACACATTTGGAACGTGATGGGAAGACGATTGCAACTATCCCAGAATGTTGCCGATTCAGCCCTACGTTGGAGACAATTTGGTCAGAAAACCCGCAGTACACCATCCGGGAACTTTATCAAACTATTCCACACCGGGCAAAAGCTTGTATCCAGGCCAGAGGTAAATCAACGCCGTATTGACTTCGTCACTTTGTAACGATCAAACTCTGGAATAAATCATTAAATTGTTCTGATATTTTAATTGCTTTTTTTGAGTGTATCTTCTGCACATCCATCCATCAATTTTTGTAGTAATCGGGCAACTACTTCTTGGTTCGGGGAGTTTTTGTTATATGGGGAATATTTATGTATATCCTATTTAAATTGGAAACGTGTATCCATTTTAGTTTCCTATAAAAAGTCTCGAAATGAGTGTTTTGTCGCATGGGGGACTTCCTGGTCTAGAATTCTCCTTCATATCGGCGGCAACGGGTCTATAGACCACGGGTTAAGAAACCATAGTCTATGACACATTTCAACCTCCATCTAACGTGCTTTCGATTCATGAAATGTTCGAGAAGAGTTTCTGAAAATAAGACTAAGGGAAAAGATGCCCCATTCATCTTGTAACCAGAAATGTTTTATTCGTGGCGACTTCGCTAGACAAAACAGGACTTGCATAGCTTACTGATCGCTTACTATCGATTATCGATGGCGTACTCGGATTTTGCATCGCTAAACAAAACAGGACTTTCGTTTCGCTAAAAAGTCATATAGGCAAGAAGATGACATATACTTTTACTGGGTGATTTTTGGTTCCTTCGGCATCATTAAAACCAGTCAATCTCCCATTTCGGTAGAAATAAAACTCTTCCTCCCCCCCAAATTAGGGGGTTTCTAACTGACGTTAAAAAAGGAATCGAAGTGAAGGGATAGAATGCATTTTTTAAAGAAACTTTCCGTAAATTTATAAAAATTTTATTTTCGGGCAAATTTCAGTTTTGCAGAGCGATTTTCATTCAAGGCACGAAAACAGGGAAAACGACGCCTCTTTCGTATGATTCTGCTCTTCTATTTCGTGCACTTTACCTTTGGAAAAAAAACAAAAACATGCCAACTGTGAACCAATGCGGTTTTGCTATTGTTGAGTCAGGTCAAGTGCCACCATCATCGCTTCTTTATACGTATTAAAATGGAAAATGAACTTTCTATAATTTATTCCTCAAAGAAACGTTACATCGGTAAAACATCGGTAATCGTAAACCCCCCTTTATTTACTGGCGTTCATAAACATAGATAAGACTTCTCGCTGCCAATCAACGTATAGAAATGATGCATTCTGATGGGGGAGTGTGACAACTCGTTAATTCGACGTTTTGGCTGTCGGATATCGATTATCGTTTAGCGGGATGTCGGGGGGGGGGTTTGTTATTCTGATTTTCCAGGGTTCGTTAAAAGGCCCATTAAAGGCCATATTGAGGGACATAAACGGTTTACGGAAATTCTTCGAAAACTCATAAATAGTGATCGTTATCAGAAATTTGGGGGATTTCGTTTTCGAGATGAGCTTTGAAATAATCTTTTTAATTGTAGAGTTCGTAATGTCACTGAATATCTGTAGAATGGATGTGAAGGCTAACTTGAAGTCGTAGAAGATAAATCGATTATAAAAACATTTTCAGTACAGAGTAGATCAGAACGTTTACTAGACGAAGTCATAAAGTTCTTTAAGTCTACTGCTCTTTCAGTTTCACAAATATTTCAGTTTTGGAAACAAGAAAAAGATTGCCAGTGCTAAGTTAGGAGAGTATGGAGAATGCTGCATCTCCACGGCCTCATGCTGGGCCAATTTGCTGAAGGGAACGAGACCTAAGGATGTCGAAGCCATCAAGAAAACGGTGACGTCCACATTAAAGAGCATTCTGAAAGAGGACTTTGAAAGTCGTTTCCGAAACTTATACAGCCGAGCACAGAAGTGCATTACGGCAGTTGGGAGTTACTTCGAAACATATTAAATAAGTATGTATTTCATGTAGTATTTTCTGGAGTTATTAGATCAGTCCTAGAAATTAATGGCCGTACCTTGTATATATATATACACACACACACATATATATATATATATATATATATATATATAAATATATATATATATATATATATATATATATATATATATATATATATATATATATAGGACCATAAGACCTTGGAAGCTGAAATTTTGTTTTGAGTCACCTCTAAGGCCGTAGGTACTCGATAAGAAAGATTTTTTTTTTAAATCCAAATTTGAAGGGGGTTAAAAGGCCTTAAGCCCGTAAAATGAAAACAAAAGTCTCTAACCCTAATTGAAGGTCGATTCCTGCTAGTTCAATGAACTCCTTTGTAGAATAGCAGCACTTGAATGATGAAGTTAATTTCAAGGACATTAACAAGTTATATAATGGTTGGTATTCCTATATTCCTTAACGCATCTCGGGTATTTGGCTAGTGTTATAGATATATTAACTATTGTAAAAATATCAGTTTATGAGGTGGGCTAAAATAAGTCGAAAAATTGAAAAGAATTATTTTTCCTCAATATTTTTTAAAATTCGAAATGTGAGCAATAGATAAACATGGGAAGGAAAATTAAGAAAAAAAATTGACCTATTATTTTCAAACTCTCACCCTTTAAACTTTCATTGGCACCCCGGCCCGGCGAGGAGGGACCGACGAGTTTCACTTTAATATTTCAGGTAATTAGATTTATTGTTCGGAGAGTTTACCGAAATAAAATTATCGGGAGTACGTTTTAAAGAAAAAAATATTTCATCATTCCATTAAAGGAATATTTTTCTGCCCACCTTTTCTTTAAGGAAAAAAAATTCTTAAACTTCGTACGTGCATAGAGAGAAGATATTTTTCTTTCTTCTAGTGGCAGATGTAGAGGTGTTCTTTCTCAAAACTTCGCGCGGTTGTTGAAACTTCATGGATGCTTAAAATACATATCCAGGCTTTTCAAGCAATTTTACACACATCCGTGTATATATATATAAAGATATATATATATATATTATATATATATATATATATATATATATATATATATATATATATATATATATATATATATATATATATATATATATATATATATATATATATATATATATATATGTATCTATACAGAGACTATTCGCACATTTTTTAGACGATTTTGGTAAGCGGTAATAAAAAATTGTTTGCTGCAAAATAAATAATTGCAATTGTACTATGTTTTTAAAAGTCAAAATTATCGTCTGCGGCTTGATAGTTTTGTTTTTATTCAAAATGGCGTTTTTAACAAAGCAGTGGTTCGAAGGCTACATTTATGCTCTTTCCGAAGAGAAATATACATACTCCGTTATCCAAAAACGATGTGAGAGTCATGGTTTTGTGATATCTAAAGCGTCGATAGGTAATATCGTCAACAAGAAAGGAAAAAAAACGTCAAATTGGAGCCTCAAGTGGGACAAAAATTCCAAACAAGTATCCAAGGAAAAAACGGAATCTTCGACTATTGCAAAGGTACGTTGTTTAATGTTAAAAGAAAATCTCCCTAGTCAAAGAACAGTTGCAAAATCATTAAAATGCTCGGTGTCCACTGTAAACAAAATGATAAACGTTGATTTAAATCTTAAGAAAGCGAAAAAAAATGCAATGTGCATCGTCTTCTTCCAAATCATATCGCTGAACGCAGGACACGCTGCAGAATTCTATATGAGAAACACTTATCCAAATAAAAATGGAAAACAATTGTCACAATAGATGAATCATGCGTGTATTTAAATGATTGCAACAAAAAAAGCCATTTATTATCATAAAAGGGGAGAAAACAATTTAAGTACATGGTTCAAAGAATCGAAAGAAAGTTTTTCTAAGGGATTCATGATGGTTGCTGGTTTTTCTTATAATGGAAAGTTAAAAATAAAGAGAGTGGAAAAAACGTCAAGATTAACTCCAAATACTATCAGGAACATATTTTATCGCCAATTTTTCTGAATGAAATACCATCGCTTTACCCACAGTGCCATCAATCTGTGAGACTCCATCAGGACAAAGCTAGCAGTCACACATCAAAATCCACTGTAAATTTCCAAAAAGAAATGGAACAAAAAACTGGTATCAAGGTCATACCCTTCACTGATATCCCTACTAAATCTCCCGATGTATCACCTATGGATTTTTGTGCTTTCGGACTTTTAAAATCTGCATTATCCAAACGTCGTCCCAAAACCCTTACAGGACTCTGGGAAGCTGTTCAGAAGGAATGGGATAGAATACCTCCTCTGACACTTCAAAAGGCATTATTATGCTGTAAATTGCAGTGTCGAAAGATAGTTCAGAATAAGGGATGTCAAATCGAACATTGAAAACACAAGAATTTTATGTAATTTAGTTTTGTGAATACAATATACATCGTCTAAAAAATGTGTGAACAGCCTCTGTATATCTGGATATATATATATATATATATATATATATATATATATATATATATATATATGAAATACCTTGGCTCATCGAGTCAAAATAGAGAAAAAAAATTTCTCCTCCCAATGTTTCCTTAATATCGCACCTGCAATTAATATACGCCACTCTCTAAAGGAGTCTCGAGAGTGTTAAACGAAAGGGGGTCACCGAGGGGATACCGCGAGTCCAATCCGATAATGAACTGCCGATCGATTTCCGATGAATGGTCTCCAAGAATCTCCACGGACCCGACTTAAGTGTAGTTAGATTATTATGGTAGTTAGAAATATATGGTTTGCTTAATTGTCGTTCGGCATTATAATAACTCGAAAATGACAGCTTCAGTCGCATGGAAATCAAAAAAGGAAAAAGACGTGTTGAGGATATCGGTGGCACAAAGTTAAAAGTGCCGGAGAGGGATATATATATATATATATATATATATATATATATATATATATATATGACAGGCGTTGGCTTTTGCCTGCTATTATTTCGTTTGCAGTCTTCTTGTATTACAGTCCATGGCATCGAGGGAAGGCATACTCTCAAAAAGTACTCAGCATCGTTTAAATTAAGTAGTTTATTCAGTTCAATGTCATAATACCACCTCTCCAGATCTACGCATTTCTTCATTCGCCATTTATTTTTTTAGAGCCGCGGCGACACACATCTGATAGCATCGACTTCTATCCCACGCTCTAACCAAATTCGCGGGAATCTCCGCGCGCCAACTCTCCTTGGACATGCGCAGAGCCCGAAACAGACATCTTTCAAGGCTAAATAAAATGTAAACGTTCCTCCTCGACCGCAGAACTCAGAGGCGCGCGAAGATTATATAATAAAAAGGGAATTTCCCTTTCCCAATTCGCGTCTTTGAATACGAACAATTAGAGGCGAATTACGCCACGAATATAATTTAATTCCCAAGCCCCCTTTAAATTTAGAATAATCATTCTTTTCCCACTAAATCCTTTACATATATATATATATATATATATATATATATATATATATATATATATATATATACAGTGAAACTACGGCCATATTTTGTTCAGAACCGTTTAAATACACTTCATCGAGTCAATGTTATTTTACCCGTTTTCCACGGTCACCACTCAAAAGAGCCACTTTTTATCTGAACTATCACTTGCTGCCACACAGAAGTCTCACGGAACGAACACGAACACGAAAACACACACACACACACACATATATATATATATATATATATATATATATATATATATATATATATATATATATATATATATATATATATATATATATATATAATCACATACATAATGAATGAAGAATGAATTTGATGAAGGAACGTCCGAGGAAGGGGCGTTGAAGCACAAAATTTCACACATGTCGCTCGTAGTATGGAGATTTTACGTAAACATTTTAAAGCAAGGGATACATTCGTAAAGGCGATAAATGACATGGAGAGAAAAAAATTCTTTTTATTGAAGAAAAATGTTATTTATTGAAGCTTGGACAAGACATATTGATAGAAGCGGCCATCGGCCTTTGCCTGGATAATGGAAACGGAAGACGCACGTTACATTGTAATGGATGGCTTACAGGAGTAAAAAGAGCTTGTCGGACTAAGTTACAAGGAGAGCAAGCGAGTAAAATCTTCTGTATAGCATTATATAATGAATGTTTCCCGATTTTAACACTAGGGTTTCGAGTTATTCAATTTACTACAATCGTACGTAATATGACATATACATGTGAAGTATCAGTAAAAGAAGTTTTCGAACAGATGATGTATGATGGAATAGTCTCGTGGTTTTCGAGATCACGCGCTTGAGTTCTATTGGTAAATAGGTCGCATTTTGGAAAAGGGTTTGTGCTTTATTAAATAGAGGATATGCTTTAAAAGTAATTTAGGAAGATGCATTTTTTCGTTACATACATACATACATACATACATATATATATATATATATATATATATATATATATATATATATATATATATATATATATATATATATATATATATATACAGTAAAAATTGTTTATAAGAACACCGTATATAGAAACATATCGCTTAAAAGAACGGAATTATTAGTTCCCGGCCAATTCTCATCTGTTATAATGGATACAAAATCCGGTTATAATAACGTCGTTAATAAGAACATATCGCTTTTAGTGACTTAAAATTAATTGGTGTCTGGGAAAATAATCGCTTATAAGAACATGTTAACTGTGAACGGACGGGAAGTAGCAGCACGTTGTTCTTTAACCATTTTATCCATTTTCTTATGTAAAATAAAACTCAACTCTCATGAACTAAGTCGGCTGTTGTCAGCCCTCATAAAGTAGGGGTTACTAAAAAAGTGTGCCTCTAGAAAACCGTCAAGAAAACAAAACTTGCCAAGAAAAGTTGGCCACTGCCCATACCCCTAGTGACTGGGACATAAAGATCGGAAGTGCTGACCCCGCCAAGCCAGTCCCTCAAAACTTCCACCCACCAGTGGAGTCCGATAAGAAAAATTTATGAGGTGCGGAACCAACCCAAACGGCAGCAGAAATTCCAGACTAGTGACGAGAGGAAATAGTGCAAAGCATTTACAACTCTTTCTACATCCGACAAGTCATCACAGTCTGTACCTCCGTAGTCTGTATCTCCACATATTCAATGATGAGTGCAAAACGTAAAACTTTCAAGGTTGAGGAAAAAATTCGTATAATTTCCAGATTAGAAAATGGTGAAAAAATGGAGCATTAGCCAACGAATTAAAGGTGAGTCATGACACGATTTCAAATATTTTTAGTAAAATACAGAAAAATTAAAAGAAGAATTTGAAAAAGATCGGACTAAAACTAAGAAACTTCGAAAAAGTCCACATGCTGACATAGAAGAAGCCCTTATGCAATGGTTTAAAATTCAAAGGAGTGCCAACATTCCCCTAATCGAACCGATTTTGCAAGCGAAAGCAAATGAATTTGCGAAGCTCTTTAAAAAATATGATTTCGTTTGTTCAGCTTCGTGGATCCAGAGATTTCGGGAGAGGCATTCCATTGTGTTCGGGAGAATCAGTGGAGAATCGAAGGCCGTGCCACCAGGAGTTTCTGATAACTGGCTTAAAACCGTTTGGACTGCGTTAAGAGAAGGCTATGAAGACCATGAAATCTTCAATGCTGATGAAACTGGGCTATTTTATAGGATGGCCCCGGATAGGACATTGCGTTACAAACACGAAAACTGCAGTGGTGGAAAGCTTTCAAAAGAAAGGATAACAGTTATGATTGCTGCAAATTTAACTGGAACTGAAAAATTGAAGCTTTTAGTGATCGTGAAATATAAAAATCCGAGGGCATTTAAAAATATAAAATCGCTGTCAGTTGATTATTATTCCAATTCTAAAGCTTGGATGACGGGTGAAATCTTTGAAAACTGGTTACGGAAGTGGGACCAAGAACTTATTAAACAAAAAAAGAGAATTCTTCTTATTGTGGACAATTGCCCAGCATACCCTCCGGTTCAAGGTCTTCATGCCATTAAATTAACTTTTCTTCCTCCCAACACAACCTCCGTATTACAGCCTATGGACCAAGGTGTCATTAAGTCCTTAAAACTTCATTTCAGGAAGAACTTGATTCTACAGATCATCGACGATATTGAAAATAAGAAAGAACCGAAGATTTCAATACTGGACGCTATCATCATGCCAGAAAAGGCGTGGAATAATATTAAACCTTTAACGATTTATAATTGTTTCCGGCATGCTGGTTTTCTTAGGGGTGAAAATCCTTCCATTTTTCGAATTCAAGGCGCTAGAGATGAAACGCTTCAAGACTGGGCTCGAGATTTGCCAATAGAACAAGATTCACTTCAGGAATATAAAGACATAGATTTGGCTCTTGCAACACATGGGAATAAAACGGATGAAGATTGTTGTGAGGCCGAACATTACGACGCCCAAATGGGAAGCCGCATCGGAACAAGTGGTAGCATATTAAAAAAGGTTAAGCCAGCCAAAAAAGGCGAGACAAGAAAAAGCGTTGTGTATTAAATTAAGTTACAGAATTAACTTCAAGTAACAATGCGATATGAAAGATAACCCAGACAGGTTGTCTCAGGTAACATATATTAAGTAGAGTACTAATGTTTCAGGATAACTGCACTTAACCTGGCAAGAAAATACTTAACCCTACCTATAGCCTGACCCACGTGCTAAGCAAATTACAATACTCATCAAATTAATTCATACCAAAGAAACATTATCTACTACAGTAAATTAATTGACGGACAAGGGGGTTAAGGAGCAAATAAGAAATTTATTGATTTAACAAAACATAATGAAAAACAGAATACTTGCTGGACATTTGCCATGCCTTGTACCACACTCCCGGACACCAACACACATTCCAAAAGTGTCACCAACCCGTTGCAGTTCCAAGAGCTCTCTGTCGTTATATTTCGAAGCTAGCCATGAACTGCGCCAAGCTGTACTTCGCACCTGCGCAATACAGGCTCAATACACCAGATTTGGCGTGCATCGCCTTTCAAGGCAACAAATCATTTTTCTTTTCAGCCAATATATGGCGGTTACGAGAGACAGTTATAAAGACCTGAATATTAATAGATATACTCCATGAGTCTTTATAACATTGTTGCAGGCGTTAATGCAGAGATTTCTGGCAGAGATGATGATATTGACGACAGTGCCAGTTCAGAAGTTCATTTGAACGAGTTTTCTTGCCCGAGTTTAAAAGAAATGTTTTCAGCAATCAATACCGTTAATAAATTTTTAGCTTGCAATGATGATTTTGTGAAGGATCCGATAAAAAAAGCTGTCAAAGAACTTGTCGCGATAACCGAAAATTCTTTTTATTTACAAAAAAAACAAAAAAAAAAAACTAAACAAACAAATATTACTGACTGGTAAATCAATAAACATGTAAAAACAAAATTTTGCATTATGTATGTACATTCATAATAGCTATATAATTTAATTCATTTTTCTTTTTAACATTTTTAGAACTGTGTATTTGAAAAAAGTTTAAAAAAACATATTTATATGAAAATAAGCAGTGTGTTTTTCCCTGATTGGACTTGAACCTCTTAACCATTTTTTGAATGTCATGTTTCAGGTGTAAATATAAATTATGTGACAATGAATTTTGTATTTTCAGAAGTTTTAAGTTATCTATCGGTTATAAAAACTATCGATTATAAGAACCAGTTTTTAAAGTCCCCTGGATGTTCTTATAAACGACTTTTACTGTATATATATATATATATATATATATATATATATATATATATATATATATACGCATATATAAATATATACATATATCTATATATATATAAAACAGTCCCATAACTGACTCACTGACTGACTCATTGACATACAACGAACAGACCAAACGCTGGACCTAGAGGGCTGAAATTTTGCATGGCGATTCTTTTTATGGTGTAGGGGTGCACTAAGAAAGATTGTTGAAAAATTCTTCTTAGATTTTTTTAAGTTAAAATTTGTAGCTGTTTTTGTACCTTTTTTTAAGTTTGCATTTAACATAACAATTTGAGGGTTATAAAATTTATATGACGAGAAAGATCATAAAAATTCCTTTAAAATGAAATCTTTTTCGAATCATTACCTCGATGTTCTGATTTTTGGTGATTTTTTTAAGATAAATTTTTAGAATTTAATTTATTAAATGCTGATCACGTGACACCTTTTTCTGGAACTTTAAATAAATTTATCGTCACGTACATAACAACTAAATAGACAAAAAATATTTTTTTTCTCTCTAATGCAGCAGACGATTGGATATTATCCAAAAAATATAAATATCCCTTACGATTTCTTTATATATATATATATACTAGCTGAAGTACCCGGCATTGCCCGGGATTTTAACAATATTTGTTAACCAAAATCAACACAGTATAAATAACATAGAAAAAGTATATGTGAAATGTTATACACATCTCAGAATTCAGGAATTTCAGCCTTTCATCATTGAAGCACTAAAATCTGAAAAGTAAAAATGTCAAATTGTCTAATGTTTGCTAACCAAAATTAATTTAAAACTAAACACGTTATAAATAACATAGAAAAAAACATGTGAAATCTTATACACATGAATAAAATGAAAACCCAATAAAAAATATATATAAAATTATAATAAACTCCTCAGAATTCAGCTAGATTTAGCCTTTTATCATTTGGGCAAAAAAAGAAGCTGAAATTACAGGTTTAGCTGAAATTTCCAATAGAACCATGATATGACTCTAGCGTTGCATCTTAAAAAATGAAGTGTTTGATTGAGGGCTGCAAACCATTCAACTCCTCTCCCCATTAAACTCCTATAAACATCCTCTACATATTAAATTCCTTTTCTCTCCATAATAAACTCCTCAGAATTTTGGTAGATTCAGCCTTTTATCATAGTATCACTAAAACCTGAAAGATCCTCTCCAGAAATATAAATTTATTAATTACAATAATTAAACTCACGCAAATGTATGAATTACATAAGTTTTTTAACCAACATTTGAAAAATTCGTAAATGAAAAAGCATATGAAAATAAAGATAATAAGAACTTCCGAAATCGAAATTAATTACCCTTAATTTTTAATTAATAAAAAACCAACATAATATGAATAAAAACGATAGTTGTTTAAAAGCATATGAAAATAAAGCTATTATAAAGATAATAATAAAAAAAACATATGAAAATAATGCTCGCGTATGAAGTTAACTTTATGATATAAAGATAGTAATAATAATATAAACCGCGTGCATAAAATATTTAGCTTTTCAAGCGAAGTAAATTAATTTTTAGAAAAAAACTACTTTTAATCGAGAAATTAAATACATTGCACAAAATTTTGATTTTACCAACTTTCTACCCTACAATTTACACCCTACTTCTTTGAAGTTGGGTGTTGAAACATCCTCTTTGAAAAATTTACACCCTACTTCTTTTAAATAGGGTGTAAATATAAAGTTTTAACAGCGAATTGAATGCCAGTTAAAAATTATTGTTGTTTAAAATCATATGAAAATTACGCTATTATAAAGACAAAAAAAAGCATAGGAAAATAATGCGTACGCATGAAGTTAACGTTACGATATAAAAATAGTAACAATAATATGTATATATAAAACAGTTCCGTGACTGACTGACTGATTGACTGACTGACTGACATACAACGTACAGACCAAACCGCGGGAAATAAAAGGGCTGAAATTTTGCATGGCGATTCTTCTTATAGTGTAGGAGTGCACTTAGAAAGATTTTTGAAAAATTCTTAGATTTTTTTAAAATTAAATTTTTGAGTTGTTTTAGTAACTTTTTTTAAGTTTGCATTTAAAATAATAATAATTTGAGGGTTATAAAATTCATATGACGAAAAAGATCATAAAAATTCCTTTAATATGAAATCTTTTTCGAATCTTTACCTCCATTTTATGACTTTTGGTGAATTTTTAAAGATTAATTTTTAGAATTTAACCTTTTACATGCCACACTATGATCAAGGAACAAAGTACCATATTTTGCTGCGTAACTTTGGTCGATAACTTCCAGGAAGTAGGTCCAACAGGTGTACTCCACTCATTCCTTTATTATATAATTTTATAATGTAAGGTTAAGGAAAATCGACTTTTATTTTAGCTCGGACATATCTTTTTGCTCTTTCTAATGGTTCGTGAGTGATAAAATTTGATGTAATAGTTACAACAAAACTATCGTTCCAATGGCACATATAAACTTCTCCATCGCATCGGTAATCAAACTCTCCACGTTGAAATTTCGATATTTCTTTTACTGTTTTAAGAGAACATTGTCCCGTTCTGGAATCTCGCACTGTGCCGATTGCCTTAAAGCCTTTGTTAGATAAATCTGTCAGCAGACTGTACGATGTAAAAAAAGTTATCGAAAAATATTTTGCGTTTCTCTGGATTGTCAATAAAAGATAATAGTTCGGAGACAACTTTTGATCCTAGTGGCAAATTTTCATTTTTCGAACTTTTTCTACCGTAGTTAGACATAGCATAAGGATAACCATTTGCTGAGCAGATCATCCAAACTTTGAAACCAAAGCGAATTGGCTTTCCACGTATGAACACCTTAGCCGAACGATGCCCATAACACGGAACCATGGATTCTTCAATACTCATATTTTCATGAAAAAATCCAAATTGACGAAAATTTTTTCCAACCTCTTTATAAAAGGGAGAAATTTTTCCTAATTTATCGCCTGGTTCCAATTTACTATTATCAACAATGTGGAAATACTTTTTTAACATCCGAAATTTATTTCTGGGCATTGTATTGTTAACAATTAGGATATGCAAATCTTCCTGAGAGCTCCAATATGTATTTTCATCAGGTACTGAGTGGTAGCCACTAAACAACAGTAATCCAAGAAACTGCCGAATGTCATTTGCGTCGACGTCTAAAGAGTCTTCTTTTTGTAGGGCGTACAGCTTTGTAAGTTCGGCTGAATTTTCTACGTAATCAGACGGCAGAATCACTGATTGACGGCAGAATCACTGATCACGTGTGATATCACTGCTTTTGTATATCGTTACATGCCAATGTTCCTTTTTTGGAACATTGCATTTTTACGCAGTCTTGATGAAATATTTCTTGTTATTATTTTAATTTATTTTATTAACTCGTTAAACTTGTCCTTTGCAAGTACGATGGGGAAATTTTTGGGTAGATTTGAATTTTTAGGAATTTTATAGAATTTTTTTTCTTACGTACTGTAAAAATTGTGAAAAAATCTGATTTTTAGAAATTTTTCTACGCTAAAATATTCATATTTGAAAAAAAAAGTCAAAAAATCAATCATGCCTTCTATAATATACGGTAATTTTTTCAAACTGACAGATATCACAGTTTATTTTTAAAAAAATATTAAAGATGGTGTTCCAAAAAAGGAACATTGGAATGTAAAAGGTTAATTTATTAAACGCTGATCAAGTGATTTCTTTTTCTGCTACTTTAAATAAATTTATCTTCACATAACAACGAAATAGGCAAAAAAATACTTTTTTTCTTGCTAATGCGGCAGACGATTGGACATTATTCAAAAAAATATTAAAATAATGTAAAAGATATGTTCCTCAAACTGTACTACATTAACTGTACTATATTCTTTAGTATGTCCTATGAGATTTAATTTGAATATTTTCTTCTACATTATTTTGTCTATAAAAATATCCCTTACGATTTTTTATTAATATATTTTTTTGTTTTTTTTACATCAATCGTATACATTGATCGTCGTATTTATTATATATATATATATATATATATATATATATATATATATATATTGGCATTAATTGCATACACTGACATTGTATTTAATTTGAATGTACCGTTCGTTTAGGAACACCTCCTAAACGAACGTTTAGGAAGTGTTGGTTTATGGAATACTAAAAGTTTAAAATAGTGGCGCCATCTATTGAACATCTATGAATCGAGAATCGCATCAGTCAAAAATTGTTCGTTATCGTAATTGTTAGCAATACAATGCCCAGAAATAAATTATTGATGAATGTTTGTTAACCAAAATCAATTTTAAAACTAAACACAGTATAAATAACATAGAAAAAAAAGCATACGAAATGTTATACACATTAATAATATGAAAACCAATTAAAAATATATAAATGTATAATAAACTCCTCAGATTTCAGCTATATTCGGTCTTTCATCATAAAAAAGCTGAAAAAAAATAAAATAAAAATAATTTTAAAAAATAATAAAATAAAATAAAAATAATAATTTAAAAAATAATAAAATAAAATAAAGATAATAATTAAAAAATAATAAAATAAAAGCTAAAATAAAAAAGCCTTCATAAAAAGCTGAAAATACAGGTTTAGCAAAATTTGCACGATCCCAGACTCGAACCCGAGTCTTACGGTGTACCAAATGAACAGTTTCAACGAACGCGCCACGTTTATACACAACACTATTGAGTAAAGTAAAAAATATACGCAATGAGTTTTTTGGAAAGTTGCTATGGGTTGGTGAATATACATACATTTATGGAGTAAGAGGAGTTTTAAATGAGAAATAAGTTAGCAGGATAGAAGCTTAGTCTTTAACTCTTCAATAGACACAAAGACATAAGCTAGGGGGGTTGCAGTAGCGATTAAAAAAGATCGTGACACTTAGCGTGGTTGATTCGAATTTTCCATCGCGTGTGAGAGTGTCAATATGCCGTTGGATCCGATTTATTTTAGAGTATAAAATCTGACTTGAAAGATTATTATTTTCATTTATTATTCTGGTTTAATATATAACTTGAAACTTTTTTATTTTATTTATTTTTATCTTTTCGCTCGCTGTTTGCCAGCTAACCCTAACGTGGACGCCATATTCAGAGGGGTGATTCCACAAAGTGTAACAGCTTACAAATTGTTGGTATTTTATTAATTAAAAATCAACGGTAAATAATTTCGATTTTTGAAGTTCTTCAGACCCTCGGCTGTTTTTAAAGACGCCTGTATGTAAAATTTCACGATCGTTGCTCCTAAACTGTGGATTTCTATACAATTACAGAGATACAAACATTCATTTTTATATATTATATATATATATATATATATATATATATATATATATATATTACATCAATTGTATACATTGATCGTCCCATTTATTATAAATATATTTAATCTTTTTGGCTTTAATTGCATACATTGACGGTTGTATTTAACTTGAATGTACTCCGTAGCGAAGTGCGGGTTTTCAGCTAGTATATATATATATATATATATATATATATATATATATATATATATATATATATATATATATATATATATATATATATATATGTATATATATATATATATATATATATAAATATATATATATATATATATATATATATATATATATATATATATATATATATATATATATAATATTAAAAACTAGTAATTTCTTAATTCAACAATCTTAACATTTAAAAACTATTAATTCCTCACTTTACTATTCCAAATTACAAACCCTTTTTTAATTCCTTGAAACAGGTAATTCCCTTTGGGCATTCGCGTTAAATTCCATTTTAAAATCTAACATTATTCTAAATTCCCTGCGGCGTTCGAAACTAATTTCGCTTTTGATTCTAAGTTCTAATAACCTCTAGATAAAAAAATAAATGGCTGCCTGTTTAATCGAAAACTAAACTTAACGAAAATTAAATGCTGTAGCGCATTTGTCACACCTTTTCCTAACTTTTAACCAATTAAACCCTACTACGATCACATGACGAGATAAGTTTACATAAGGTTTGGTATCACGTACATGTAGCGCTTTTTTGATCATGTAACTGCCTTGGGAAGACGTATTCCCCGACGAAATAAAAACTAGTATAATGCTGTAACTTGCTGCGTCGATTATTATTATAGCCACGACTACACCATCATTGCCTGTGATGTGCTGGGCGCCCATTCTTTCCTTGGGTTGTCCAGTATGTTACAATTAGTCGTCCAGGATTTACTTCACCTGCTGCGACAATATCCCACTGGATTTTCCAAGGCATTTCGGCGTTTTCGTTTCAGCGTCACCGCGTGTGAACTTTTCGCTTTCGCTGGGTGCATTAGTGCGCATTTCTGCCTTACGATGGTGAATCAGCTCCATGTGCGACCTTCGATTGGAGGCCAGCGTGAACAGCCCCATTTCGGTGCTAGTGTGATTGTCAATAAGTGCTTCGGCTTGCTGTGAGATTCATCCTGGATCAGTTTCAACGTGTGGGCGTCCAAGTCCGGTGTTTCTTCAAAAATTGTGTATTTTCCTTTTCAGAAATCTTGTGCCGGAATGTGTATACTTACGATTAGTGTTCGCCATTGCCACAAGGATCGCCTTCAGTGTTTTAGTAAATTTCGCCGCACCGAGTTTACAACGCAGGAAACGAAAGTAATCACCGCCAATTCAAAAACCATCGATGTGTTCTTATGTGTGAATTTAATTAAGCCGGTATGCAAGCCCTAGCGCTGTACAGTGAAAAAATAAAAATAAAAATTTGTGCAACCGAGAATTTTACAGTAACAAGACAAGCATCACCTGACCAGGTTGTATGTCTACCATCATAAACTTTTTAAAATTGTTTAGTAAACTATGATTGTATGATATTATATTCTTGTTTTAAATTGAAATATAATTGTGATATTGTGTTAAACTTATAGGATGGAAGATAGGAATATAACGACAGAAATTCAGGGGTAAACAACAACAGCAAATGATAAAATTGAGACAGAATGCAAGGACCATTTTCAACTTGAAAATGTAGAGAGGGAATTCAGGGATTTTATTCCTTTTGACCCAGAGGGGGGTATGAAACTGCAAAATTGGCTTGCCTATATTGAGCAGAAATTTTGCCAAGCAAATGTTTCAGATGAACATAAACTAAGATATATTTCAAAATTTCTCAAAGGGAAGGCTCTAACGGTTTTTGTAAACTCTTGTCTACACATTCAAGATTGGACAGAATTAAAAAACACTTTGCAAAAATTATTCTTTGAGGCAGATAGCGTGGAATTCTCTGAATTTTCCAATTTGAAATTTGAATATAATGATGACTTAACCAAATATTTTCATAAAAAAATTGATGTAGGAAAAAGATTGGGGTTATCACAGAAATTAATACTAGAAGGCCTAACACAAGGCCTAAATGCTCAAATGAGAATGACCATAGCTGCAAATCCTCCTAAAACCACAACAGAATGGATAGTGTTGGCTAAGAAACTAATCAAAATAAATAATGAAGGAAACAAAACTAATCAAGGGGATCGGGATAACTTTTTTAACACTAGATTTGAAAATAGGAACCAATTACGACAGAATTATTACAACCAACCTCAAGTTAGGATGAATTATAGCCCACCTCACCAATTTAGACAAAATTACTCTTCCCAGCCTCAATTTAGGCCTAATAATAATCAACAAACCCAATTTAGACCTAATTATAGTCAGCAGCAACAATTCAGACAATGGCAACCCAGAGATCACAAGTTGAATAGAAATTTTGCACCCAATCCCAATAACCAAATTAATCACCACCAACAATATGCAGACTTACCATCTAGACCCTGTCGAAAATGTTCTAACTTTGGCATAAGTAATGCTTATCATTGGGAACAAACTTGCTCTATTAATGAGAGATTTGATAAGATGTCGGTGTCAGACAATAAACATCATTATGAGGAACCGGAATTTGAAAGCGATCAGGCGCCAGAATGACAATTACTGTCATTGAGGGGAAACATTATCAGAAATAATAGGGTTAACAAAACAAAAAGACTATATGAAAATGAGAAACAGAATTTTTTAAATTGTGTGATCGACACTGCTTCGACTATTAGTCTGATGTCACAAAAACTGGTCAAGCAATGTCAACTGAAATGTTATTCAAGTTCTCCAATTAAGGTCAGGCAAGCTGAGGGTGAAATCTCAATTACAACTAAATGTGTATTAACTTTGAGAATAGGGAAAATAATTAGAAACATTTCTGCATATGTTTTGGACAATGACTTGCCTTATCTTATTCTGGGACTTCCTGAGTGTAAAGAGTTTAAATTAGTAATTGATTGTAACCAATTGTGTGTGCATCAAAATAGAATTGCTTTGAAAATGGTTAATATTTGTGAGATAAGTAAAATTTCATTACACATACAAAATAAATGTGATAATAACCATGTGGATAATAATAGTAATGGTCATGAAATTGAAGTTTCTGATATGTTTAACCCTTATGAAGAAAATTCGCAGAAAGAAAATGATATTTTCTGTATTGATTATGATGTAAATGACAATTTTAATGAAAGCTCTGGTGGAATCAAAGCTGAAAGTAATCCAAATTATGAAAATGTTGACATTAATGATCAAATCAAAAATTTAGATGTTGATAGGGAATTAAAGAATTTATTGCACAAAAATAATAGACTGTTTTCAACTAACAAATATGACATAGGCAAAATAAGGATGGAACCCCAAAGAATAATCCTAAATTCTGATTTACCAGTGAGTCTAAGAGCATACAGGACTTCGCCAACTGAGGAAAAAGAGATCAGGACCCAAATTAAAAATTTGTTAGAAGCAGGAATCATAAAAGAATCACATAGTTCATACTCAAGTCCTGTGACTTTGGCAAGAAAGCGAAATGAGGGAAAAACTAGACTTTGTATTGATTTCAGAAAACTAAATTTAATTACTAAGACAGATGCAGAACCCTTACCCAGAATTGATGATATTCTAGATAAATTAATCAGAGCTAATTACTTTTCAACTTTAGACCTTACCTCAGGGTATTGGCATGTACCCGTCCACCCAAAAGATACTGAGAAATTGGCATTTGCCACTACTTTTGGCTTATATGAGTGGCTAAGACTCCCATTTGGTTTAAAGAACGCCCCTGCAATATTCAATAGGACTATCAGGAGAATTTTAGATAAATATATAGTTAACTTTGCATGCCACTATTTCGATGATATTATAATTTTTTCAGACTCCAAAGAACAACACCTTGAACATTTAGAGATACTATTTAACATTTTCAAAAAAGAGAATATCAAGTTAAAATTAACTAAATGTACTTTTCTACAACAACAAATTAATTTTCTTGGATATAATGTAACAAATGGGAAAATTGCCCCAGACAACATTAACATTGAAAAGATAAAGTGTTTGAAACCACCAACTAATGTAAAAGAACTCCAAAGATTCTTGGGCACAATAAATGTGTATAATAAGTTTATTCCAAAATATGCAAAAGTAAGACAGCCATTAAATACATTATTGAAAAAGGGAGTAAAATGGGGATGGTCAGACAAGTGCCAAGAAGCTTTTGAGGATCTTAAGAATTTATTGATTTGTAAACCAATATTACAATTGTATGATGTAAACAAAGACTGTCATTTATTTGTGGATGCTAGTAAACATCAGGTTGGAGCTGTTTTAAAACAGCCAGGTGAAGATGGGGTGTTGCATCCCATAGCATATCACTCTCGTGTATTAAAGGACTATGAGGCAAACTATTCTATTACTGAACTTGAATGTTTGGCAATTGTGGACAGTTTAGACAGGTACTATCATTATCTCCACGGGAAAAAGTTCACAATTCACACAGACCATGCTGCCTTAGTTTGGCTTAAAAATGTGAAAAATCTTCGAGGTCGACTCTTTCGCTGGTCATTAAAACTAAGTATGTTCGACTGTGAAATTAAATACCAGAAGGGAACTGCAAATATTGAAGCTGACATGCTTTCAAGGAACCCTATTCTAGAACCTAAAACCCAAATAAATCATTTAATTGAACTAGGAAAAATTATAGAATTTCAAAATAAAGACAATGTACAGGGACTTAAATATAAAAAACTCAATGATGTAATCTACATGAGAAAGAAAGGATTTTTAAAAATTGTAGTACCATTTTCATTGAGGTTAGAAATTTTAAAAAGAGCCCACGTGGACTATGGACACCCTGGAATAAATAAAACAATGCAATTACTTACACCCCAATATTATTGGCCCAAAATCAATGAGGACATTAGTAATTATGTTAAACATTGCCATACTTGTCAGTTAAACAAAAAGAAAAGTCAGAAAAGGTTTGGATTGCTGCAAGAAGTACCTCCGACAGACCAACCCTTTGAGTGCTTAAGTTTAGACACAGTAGGCGGATTTAATTACTATAATTCCACAAAGAAATATTTACATTTGATGATTGACCATGCAACGCGTTATATTTGGGCTTTTCCATCAAAAAGCGTAACTACTGAAACTTATACGAATTGCTTAAAACAAATATTCCAAATTCAAACACCAAAAAAATTGCTAACCGACAGAAATGCAGCTTTTACATGTTCAAAGTTTAGAAGATTTTTAGAGCATAATAATGTGCAACAATTACTTACCTCGAGTCATCATCCACAAACGAATGGAAAGGTAGAGAGGGTAAATCAAACAATAATTACTAGATTAAGGTGCAAAGTACATAACTCAACAAGCAAAACTCCTTGGACAACCCTATTAAATGAAGTAATTAATGAATACAATCATACACCTCATTCAGTCACCCAAATGACCCCAGCTTACCTACTTTTTGGAATATTACCTTATGAACCTCATGTTAAAAAACAAGATTTTTATCCTCAGGTGGATGAGGCGAGAAAATTAGCTAAAGAAAGGACAATTAATTACCATAATAGGAATAAAGTAAAATATGATGCACGTTTTGTAGAATCTAAATTTAATGTTGGAGATTTAGTGTTATTCGAAGAATTTCACTACCCTAATACAAGAAAATTAAGCTCACCCTATTCTGGACCTTACACTATTCTAAAACAAATGTCAAAAGTTAATTATGAAATTGATAGACCAAACTTTCACACTAAACGAGATTCTGAAATTGTCCATGCTTGCAGATTGAGATATTATAATGCACCAGAGAACTTAAAACTACACCACGAATAATGACAAACATTAGATCCATTTTTCTTTCTTTTCTATGTGATGCTTAACATCATTATATTTTTTTAAAATTGATATAATTAATTATGTGTTGTCCTACTAAAGATATATATATATAAAAAAAACTGTCTAACTTAAACTTTCTTCTTAAGAATACTATTATATGTGAATTTTTTTTTGGATCTCAATTTAAACACCGACTATGACAACTCTACTTCTTTAACCTTTCAGTAAATTTTCTATTTCTTGAATACACTTTCCTATCACCCACTCTACAAGCGCGTTGACACACAGGTATGACAACTGCACCTTTTCCTTTTTCTCCATCTTTGTACTATACAAGATGCTGTTTTTCAACGCAGTCATATTCTGTCGGAGATTCACGGTTAGTCCACTGTACGGCTAAAAAGACTCTTCCTCCTTATTAGTCAGAAAACAATAGGGAGAAAGAAAACCCACTTGTTACACAAACATAAACTCAACCCCTCACTGCTTAGAGGTAGAATTAAAGAATTTGAGACTAAGAGTTGGGGAACACACATACAACAAGGTACCTTCAAAACAAGGAAATGGATCCACATAAACTTATAATAAATGTACAAAAATGAATAGTAAATAAATAATTTGAAAATAAAGTGAAAAGTATTGAGAATAAATAAATAAAGTTATAAATAAATAAAGTTAGAATAAATATGAATAAATATAATTAAAGAATATTGAATAGAATTTTGGAATGAATAAATGTTGTCGAAATAAAATGAATATAAGAAATGATGAAATGAATATAAGAAATGATGAAATGAGAATAATAAGAAATAAAAATGATATTGAAAAGAGATTTTTTTTTTGATAATAAGTAATATTGAAATAAAGGAGATAAGAGATATTAAAAAAAAATAATGAGATAAATAAAGATACGAAAACTAGATAGTGAGTGATATGTTTTGTAATTTTTATATACAATTGATATATTTGAAGTGTGATTTTATTAAATCTTGTGATTTTTATTGAAAGTGTGATTTTTATTATAAACTGTGATTTTTGTTATGTAACTAAAGAACTAATTTTCTTTATATGTAAACAAGTCGAGATAATGTGATGTTTATGTATTCTACGTTTGTGAAGCAGAAATAACACAGCACTAAAAAGACTGTGATTTTTTTTTATATAACCAACTACAAAGGACTAATTTTTTTTTTAAATTTAAGCCACTGTGATTTTTTTTGTGTATTCTGCCCTTGCGAGATGATAGGTCACAGAACCTATCGAACTGTGATTTTTTTTGTACTTTTGTCAAGCAACATACTGTAGATAACATAACAAGGACAGTGAACTATAAGCTACCATGTGTACCTTACAAACTTTTTGGACTCATCCCAATGTTGTGAGAGTTGAGAAGGAAAGTACAATAACTTCAAATTATTATTGTCATGTTCTATTCCATTAACTTAACATTTTTTTTTGGTTGATGTTGATATTTTCATTGTTATATTCTATTATTTGTGTGAGTCGACTCAAGTTAGTTTTTTTTATTTAGTTAAATTTAATTGATTTTTTTTTCTGAGATTTTGTTGTGTGGGGAGACGTCCCTATTCAACAGGTTTCAAATACATACTTATGTAGAATCTTCAATTTAATATTATGTGTCCTTCTTTTTAGTGATTTTATATATATTTTTCAGTAAATTTGATAATGTTGCTATGTCAGCTCATCACGTGATCTTTAAATTTTTTTTTTCAATTTAACTTTAATTGAAATTGATACGTTAACTTATTCCAAATTTTTTAATGCCCATTCTTCTCACTCATCTGAGTGAGTCTACCCTCCAATGCAGGCATTGTAGGTCAGCCTCTTCTCGGACGGGGGGGATATTCTATAATATTAAAAACTAGTAATTTCTTAATTCAACAATCTTAACATTTAAAAACTATTAATTCCTCACTTTACTATTCCAAATTACAAACCCTTTTTTAATTCCTTGAAACAGGTAATTCCCTTTGGGCATTCGCGTTAAATTCCATTTTAAAATCTAACATTATTCTAAATTCCCTGCGGCGTTCGAAACTAATTTCGCTTTTGATTCTAAGTTCTAATAACCTCTAGAGAAAAAATTAAATGTCTGCCTGTTTAATTGAAAACTAAACTTGCGTAGCGTGGGCAGAAAATTAAATGCTGTAGCGCATTTGTAACGGCTTTTCCTAATTTTTAACCAATTAAACCCTACTACGATCACATGACGAGATAAGTTTATATAAGGTTTGGTATCACGTACATGTAGCGCTTTTTTGATCATGTAACTGCCTTGGGAAGACGTATTCCCCGACGAAATAAAAACTAGTATAATGCTGTAACTTGCTGCGTCGATTATTATTATAGCCACGACTACACCATCATTGCCTGTGATGTGCTGGACGCCCATTCTTTCCTTGGGTTGTCCAGTATGTTACATATATATATATATATATATATATATGTGTGTGTGTGTGTGTGTAAGTAAGTAAGTAAGTAAGTAATGATAACGGTGGCGATGAACAACAATTCGGGGAGTAGTCGTGGCATATGCTTTAGTCATGGAGGAACACAACGCTAGTCCGTGGTGAGGGAAACAAGATTCGTTTGGTTATAACACAGTCCTTATTTCTGGAAATTCTGCTTGACATCTTTTACTTGGAATACACTCATATACAGCGGATCAACATATATCACTTTAATGGTCCGGAACATTACGTACAAACGACAAAAACCGCAGCGCTAAAAAACACAACTTTATGGGACAGCGGCAGAACACACAAAAGCTCCGAAGATCGCTATCTGCGTATGGGGGTGAGGTCTCGTTAAAACTTTTAATAGGCCAGTTCGAAACATCTGACCTCACACGTCATATGAGGTGATATTGCATCAGACGCCTGGAACATTCTATGTTATTAAAGATCTTCTATCTACACGTCGATTAGGAGAAAATATATTCGATTACTTAGTTTATCCCTAGATCAAACTTTGGATTAAGGGACGATACTTTATTGAGATAAAATAAAAGGATTTCGAATAGGCGTTTTATTCAATGAAAATGAAAGGTTATTGCTTCAATCCAGCCCCCTTCGGAAAAGACTCGTGAGAGGAGTCTGGCCCATGTCCCCAGAGCAAGGCTGTCCATCAGGTGAGAACCGCTTATAAAAATGAAAGTTTAATTTAGGAATTTAAGTTTATAAATTTTGCCTAGGTACCACTTTTGTATGTCTGCAGAACTCATGAGAATATTATCTAACAATTACCTTTTACAACCTTAATTCAAAATATATTACACAAATAGGAACACTAGTTATTGACATCATTAACTAATAATTTGACATATAATACAAAATACCTCAATACTCCTCCATATAGTCCTTGTTATGCAATATAGGTAGGGGTTCACAATTTATAACGTAGAAAAACTATATAACATTTCACAAAATAAAATGATATGAAGGTTTTAATACACTTATTATGTTGGGTTATTATGTTGGGATGATCATGATAATATTTCAATATTCACAACAAAATTTCAATGAACACTGAAAATGGAATGTAAAATACAATATTTTAATATGGAGTACAATATATCACAATGATTATTCTAAAAATAAGTACCTTTACAGATGTTTGTGTGTGTTTGAGTGGTAAAACTATAACCTCGTAAAGTTAGGTCATAGGAAAACGAAACTGGGTGCGTATAGTGCACGAGCGTGAAATTCCAAGTTGGCAGGAGCTCAAAAGGAATTTAGTTGTCCGTCACTGAACCCAGAAAAAGTAATGGTTTTTACACCCAAACCAAACCAAGAGGAAAAGTAATCTGTTCACTCATGAATTCCAATGGGTGGAAGGCATGAGGCAACATAGAACCGAAGGAAGAGCGAGAGCAAGGAGTGGTCATCCCATGGCCTGTCTTTAGTCATTATTTAATCTATGTATTTATTTGATTCAGCACCTTGAGTGACTGAAATGTATAAGGGAGTTTATAAGGTTTACAGGCAACGAGGATGGCTTCGTAAAATATAAGTAGAGGGGATGATAGGACAGAGGCTTCAAAAAGGAGAGAAATTAAAAAGGTAAAAGAATTAGAAATGTCACATTCGGTTGTTTTACTCATGAGATCCAAAAAAATCACACTTAACAGTTTTCTAATAGAAAGTTTAAGCAAGATAGGTTTATCTTATTATTTAAATTTTATTTATTTGGTCAACACGCAAAGTTTAATCACATAATGGGAAGTCAATTGGTGTCAGGCACCAAAGAAGTAAATTCAAAAAGGAAATGGATCTCTGAGCTCATGAAGTTTGTCGTTATTCAGGGTATAATTCAAATTTGTCAGGTGGATTATCAATTTTTACTATATTTTATCAATTCTGGGGTTTTCTAACCCAAATTGGGAGGGCAGATTGTCTGAATTGCATTTAACTTACTGTTGTTGGAATAGAAACATACTAATCAAAAGATCTGTCAAAATTAGGGTTAGGTTTCATGGTAAATAGAAAATATAATTTTTTAAATTTTGGTAAATATCTTTAGAGGTATATATGTAATGAAGATTCAAAATGCACCATGAACAAACTAAGAAAAAATGTAGAAATACAGTTCAGCATAGTAAACAAACTAAATTAAGGTAAGAAGGGAAATAAACATTTCAAATAACTAAGAAAAATACAGGTTTAAAATAATTCTTTCAAAAGTTGTATTAAAACTCCAATTCAACCAATAACACTCAACAACATCATATTTATTTTTGGAAAAAATGTGTTTATACTTTTGTAGCAGTGAACTTAGCATAGGATTCTCATTAATGACATTTGCGGTGGGGCAATTAGATCCACAGAGGTCCTTGGAAACTCACTAAACTCAGAACTAACTGAGTTACACATTCGTTTGGATTGGTCGGAGGGTGGTTTTGATTTCTGGGTTTACATAATTATTTGGAATTATATTATAATTTGGTTGAGGGTATGTCATTGGAGGGAACTGGTTCTGAATTAAATCGATTTCATTAATTTGATCAATGTGAAGCCAGACTCTGCATTTAGGTAATTTTCTCAACAATTTAATCCTCTTGTTGCAGTTGGTGTACCTCACATCTATCACAGTCAATATTCAGTTTGAAGCGTGCACATTCAGGTAATCCTAGAATAATAAATAGTAAATCAAGAGTCCAAAATATAAAACTTAGTAGTATTAGGGAAATACGGGTTCTTATCTAAAACACTTGTCATGGAATTCCAATTCGTCTTCTTGGTTTTATTTTGAATGTATGGTCTAGTTTTATCTTGAATGTATGATCTGGACTTTATTTCGAGAGTATCCGGATACAAGTAATTGTCAATCTTTGCTTAATTAAGGCCCATAAATTATTCAAAAATACCAAAATATTCACTGTGAAATAAAGAACATGAAAATATTTCAAAAAATGCACTAAACTTTCCGGTACATGTGAAAATTTGTTTTAAGTCTAATCAAACTTTTCATCTGAGTTTATAGTAGAAATTCTAAGTCCTTGTTTAATAAACAAATTCTCAGCCCTAATTGATAAACAAAGTCCAAATCTTTGCAAGAGATAATACCACAATAATGCAAAATAAACATTTAATGCTTACTTAAATGCAAAAAGTAAGCATTAAATCACTAAAATATAATCATTCTGAATTTTAGTATCTTCTTCAATTATTAACACCACTTATAATCTTATAACACATTAAAAAAATCAATAATAAACTGAAGATGTTCAAAATCACTCAATGGAACTAAGAATACACACAGAATGAGATTATTGAAATACATAAAAAAAAAAAAATTAGATCTTAAAGTATGGAATCAAATTATCAACACATATTTATGATATCAACTTTCAACTTTCTTTACAATATTCAAAACAATTTCCTTTCTCATTACTTATTCATCATCATTTCTGTAATCAACTAAATAACTCTGAACCATATATGAAGAAAATATGTTAAAATCACTCGTACTTTGTTCAAAACTTTAAATCCTTCTTTAATTGTTAAAATATGTTAATTTACTCATATTTATCCAACTTTACTAACACAATTCTACTATTACCAAATTTAAAACATATTATAATCCTTCACACTTTATACCAATGGGGAAAATAATATTATAATTTCCATACCTTATTTTAACCCTCGTGGGTTCCTCCCATTTCGGTTACACTCAAGACCCTTGGGGTCATAAACGACCCCACAAGTTTTCCTTCAATTAATTTATTATGATTATTGCATGTTACATATATTTTTATAAGTTTACACACTTTTTAATGATAAAAAGAAAAAGAAAAAGACGCGATCAAAGTAAAATTTAGTTTATGTATTAAAAAATATTAATTTTAGAGAAAAACTTACAATAACTGTATATTTATTGACAACTGTTGCAAACTTGAAACGAATGACTTTTGCAAATGAATTTCAAACACTTATGGTATTTTTCGCTACATTTTTTATCCAGTCTCTTGGACAAAAGTTGCAAGTCCTCTTTTTTTGACATTTGTCTTGCTTCCCCTCATATTTGGATCTACTGTAGGATCTATTTGTGATTTCTTAACAATTGCTGCAACTGCTTCAGTTCTTGGGAGAAATTTTCTCTCCTGTAGTGCAGGTATTATTAATTCATAACCTAATTCTTCCAGAAAATATCTTCTTCTATTCTTTTTGTTTTCATGGTATGAAGGGTTGATTTCCCGCCAAATAACAAAAGCATTGTACTCAGATACATCAATTATGTTGTAAAAAAGTACAACTGGCCAACGAGCAGTTCCTCTTTTACAAGTGTAAGTAGCAACTATTTGATCCAAAGTATCAACTGCTCCTTTTGTAGAATTGTAATCCAATATGATTGTTGGTTTTTTATCAGATCTATTACTTATATCAACTTTGTTGTGCATGGTACTAATTAGAGTGACACATTTGTTTTTCTTTCGTGTATATGCTACTAATGTAGTGTCAGTTGTAAATTTAAAAATTGAGGTAAATACCTCCGATCCTTTCGAATGAGTAAATTCGATGGGAAGTTTCGGCTTATTTTTTTTATTGTTTTAAGCTATATCCCCTCTAGAAGGTCGAATGAACCGTTGTTTGATTTCAAGAGACACTGTTTGTTTCGTGGAAAAGATGCCTCCGATGAATTCATAAAACTTCAAAAAAAATTGAACCAATAACGACGAGAAAAAGTTCATGAAGTGACCAATCTTGATTTCAAGCAAAATATCATCGATACAGCTAAAACAATAAAGAAAAATGATGAATGGAGTAAAGCTGTTCTTTTTCGAATTCAAGCTGAGACTGATCTTGTTGCATCTGAAGGAAGGTATGGTCATGGATCATGCTGTAAAGATTATTTCGGAGGATGGGTACAATCAAGAAATCAGCGAGGACGCCCAGAGGATGAAGAAGTGACGGCTGCAGTGGATTACATATGCAGTTACCTTGAAGAAAATGAAGACCAATGTCAGTTTGTATTGAGTGATATTCTCAAGAATTACAGTAGACCAATCCCAACAACCCCCATTCTGAAACAAAGACTGGAGAGTGTTTATGGAGACGACATAATAGTTACAATTGGTAAGAACAGATTCAGCTCCAGTAAAATATGCTTCAGGAACACAGGTTACACGATCCTGACTGAGAAATAGTACGAGTCGAAATTGGCTGATAAAGAGGATAATTGCATTTCATTAAAAAAAAAACAGAATCCAAACTCGGAAATTACTTTACATATGAAATGGCACTTTGCCCACCATCATTATTTGATGAACAAGGAATGATGAGAAAATCACGTAAATCTGTTTGCAATGATTTGTTTGGGCCGGTGGACACTCCGTCAAACATCGGAAGTGCTCTCTATGTGATTGACGGCGGGTTTCGAATTCACGGAGTACCGTGGGAGTTGAGAGAAAAGTTCTCTTCAGTTCTCAACAAATATGTGGAGTATGTAAAAAAATACTTCGGGGCGCGATCAGTCATAGTATTTGATGGCTATCCAGAAGTCCCTACAGAGAAGGGAACAAAATCTGCAGAACTCCTTAGGAGGAACAAGTATATTGCAGCAAACGTTGAATTCGATGATACAATGTTACTAAAAATGTCAAAAGAAAAATTTCTTTCGAATGAAGGGAACAAAAAATAATGACTCATCTCAATGCTAATTCAAAAATTTTCTGATGAAATCATCACTGTCGAACAGGCTGCAGAGGATGCCGTCACAACCATTGTCAGAATAGCTATAGAAAATTCTACACTCTCTGAATGTCTGATTGTGGTAGGAGAAGACATAGATCTTCTAGTAATTCTAACTGCATTAGCTCCTAATATCGATCGGTTGTTTTTGATGAAGCCTGGAAAAGGAAAGTCCGAGACCGTCTTCTATTCCCCGACACACTTGAAAATGTCAAACAAAGTTAAAGAAAATATATTATTTCTTCAAGCTTTCAGCGGATGCGATTCAACATCTGCCATTTTCAGACAGGGGAAGATCAAGTTGGCTAACCTTCTCGACAAAGATGCGGGGGTACAAAGGACTGTGGAGATATTATTTAAAAACCGTGATGCGACTGCAGATGAAGTCGGTGCTGAAGTCGGTAAAAAAGTAATTGCTACTTTGTATACCGGATCGTTTCTTCAATCTTCTCCTCTGAATGAAACACGCTTTAAACTGTTCACCAAATCCTTAATACAGAATACTTTCAACTTGGCTACTCTTCCTCCAACTGAAGAAGCTGCTCGACTGCACGCAATGAGGGCTTTCCTACAAATTAATTTGTGGAATGGTCATTTGATGGAACCAGTTCAGTGGGAATGGAAGGTTATTAAGCATGGGCTACTCCTACCATCAACAGCCGAACAAGCCCCGCAGGAACTGGTTAATAATACTGCCTGCAAATGTTCGAAAGGGTGCCGAAATACTAGTGGTTGCAGGAAGCAAGGGATGAAATGTTCCCCATTTTACATTGCAAAAATAAGGTTTAAAAATCTAAAACACGATTTTTTTGAAAAATGAGAAAAAATTGTCGTTCTTTGAACTCGCATATCTTCCTAACAACTTCACGGAATTTCAACATATGGTACTCATTTGACGCAAAATGTTGTGTACTTCAATCTATTAACTGGTAACATTTTTCTAGAAATGCATCGTTTAGGAGTTATTAGTGAAAAACTGTAAAAAGTACGAATATTTCGAGGTTTTGGGGACACCCCTCATAGAGCACAAGCAGAAAATTGGTGCAAACTTCAATAAACTCTTTTTACATGCAAATGAAGAGATTAAAACCGTTTCCAGCTTTCCGAGAATTATTTCGTCTACAAACCCTATGTTGCCTGGCCTGTAAGAACAGTCCAAGAAACTAGATGAAAGGTATTCATAAGAATGGACAGCATTGTCTTCATTAGTGAATTTCCGGACGAAAATTACACGCAATATTACATATATAATATCCAACAGATTATTTTTAAGACTTTCAAGAGCAGGATAATTTTCTATTTTCGATTTCATAACAGTCTGATTTCGCATACACCAGTCTCCGATATCATTTAGATCAGTCCTCTGGTGGCGAGTGGGAAGAATTTTGGTTTCATTGTATATATCACAATATTTTTCTTCCTTTTCCAGTTCAAAATTGTCACACCCATGTCGAGGATAAACACTTCACACTTAAAAATCACGTCCTTTTGGAAATCCATTGGGATTTGCCGCGCAGGTTCGAATCCTGCCGACTTATCTGTAATATGTAATGATAACGGTGGCCATGAACAACAGAACGGGGAGTAGTCGTGGCGTATACTTTAGTCATGGGAGACCAACACAACGCTAGTCCGTCGCGAGGAAAAGAAGATTCGTTTGATCATAATGCAATCTTTATTTCTGGAAATTCTGCTTGACATATTTTACCTGGAATACACTCATATACAGCAGATCAACAAATATCACTTTAATTGTCCGAAACATTACGTACCAACAAAAACCGAAGCGCTAAAAAACACAACTTTATAGGACAGCGGCAGAACACACAAAAGCTCTGAAAATCGCTATCTGCGTATGGGGGTGCGGTCACGTTAAGACTTTTAATTGGCCAGTTCAAGACATCTGACCTCATACGTCATATGATGTGATATGGCATCAGACGCCTGGACTATTCTATGTTATAAAAGATCTTCTATCTACACGTCGATTAGGGGAAAATATATTCGATTACTTAGTTTATCCCAAGATCAAACTTTGGATTAAGGGACGATACTTTATTGAGATAAAATAAAAGGATTTCGAATAGGCGTTTTATTCAATGAAAGTGAAAGGTTATTGCTTCATATATATATATATATATATATATATATATATACACTGCTAAAAAAATTAGTGGAGCAAGCAAAGGAGCTAAGAAAACCATGCGAGACAGCCACGTATTGATATAAAAGGGATCGTACACGCGTATCAATGCGCAATACAGAAAAAAAGACGTAAAAAATTTGTAATTAAGCTTTAATTCTTTGAAAATAGGGGGAAAACATGAAAAGATGATTTAGGGAAACAATTTGCTTACATGTAAACGATAAAAAAAGTATTGTTTAGAAATGATGCAAGACTTTTAATATGGTGTGTGGTCTCCTCGAACAGCTAAGACTGCTGCACACCTGTTTCCCATGGATGCGATGATGTTATCGATAAGATTGGGGAATACTGTTCCACTCCTCAAGAAGTGCAATATCCAAGTCTCGGAGAGTAAAAGGAAGCCTTGGTCTTGCAGCAATGCGTCATCCGAGTATGTTCCAAACATGCTCGATTGAATTCAGGTCGGGAGAGCATGCTGGCCATTCCATACGCTGTATTATTTCAGCTTCAAGCATGTTCTCCACAAGACGAGCTGTATGCAGTCTGGCATTATCATGCTGGAAAACAAAGGAATCTCCAATGGCTGCAGCGTAAGGTATGATATGAGGTCTCAGTATCTCGTCTGCATAGCTTCGGGCCGAATGATATGCAGGTCCGTACGTCCACCTATGCTGATTCCACCCCATACCATAAAACCAGCTCGTCTGTATTGTGACCTTTCACGAACGAATGTGGGGTTATTTCGCGTGCCCCTTTCCCTCCATACCAAAACACGTCGGGTGTCACACTCCAAACTGAATCGGGACTCGTCTGTAAACAGCACTTGGCTCCAATCATGTTGTTCCCAATCTCGATGTTCAGCAGCCCATCTTCTTCGGTCCGCACGGTGGCGTGAGGTCAGCGGAATGCAGACCATTGGCCTACGTGCAAACACACCTCCCTGATGAAGCCTATTACGTACTATTTGGCTGGACACCCTTCTTCCTGTTGACAAGAGCAACTGTCTTTGAATCTGAGTTGTATTGTCTGTTCTGTTTCGACGAGATGTTAACATTATATACCGGTCATCAGTTGCTGTAGTGGCGCGTGGCCGACCTTGTCCTGGTCGACGTCTAACATTCCCTGTTTCTTGGAATCGATTCCACAGACTTGCAACGACACTTCTGGCGACTCCAACAGCGTCCGCGACACCACGTTGTGTTTGCCCGGATTCAAGTCTGCCTATAATACGCCATGCCATGGATTCACGTTGTTGAGACATTTTCAAGTCACCTTTTCTTAAAACGAATAACTGAGCATTCGAATTTCACAGTTAAGGCAATGAAACAGACGTTTCTGCAACATCCCGATTTCCGCCCTTATGTTCTTTTTCTGGTTTTTGACGTTATGAACTTTGATTTGAATATGAAGTTTTCTACTTCTGTTTTCTGCTAGACTTTAAATTATGGACGATTTATTTTATGTTATTTATCGGTGTAAGTATTTGCGTAATTTCGTTAAAACCATGTGCTCCAGTAATTGTTTTGAGCAGTATATATATATATATATATATATATATATATATATATATATATATATATATATATATATATATATATATATATATACCGAGTGATCCAAAAGCCAGGACGAACTTTAAAAATGAATAATTCGAAAACGAATAAAGAAAAAAAGATGCGGTTTGTACCAGTCGGATAGAAAAGAAGCTTGGTTTTGTGTGGCAACGAAAAAAAAGTTATGTTGGTGACCAACAGATGAGGCTGTCGGATAACTGATATAGGATTATGCAAAGCAGCAAACGATATAAAAAGGAGCAACTGCAGCAGGTAATGGTAGTCGAAGCTTATATGCATCGAAATGCTGTCTATAGTTGAGAAAGCCCTCTTAGTTAAACTGTATTACAAGAATTTGGAAAGTGCCAGCATATCGCTACATGATTGCGAGCATATCGCTACATGAAGGGTATGAGAGATAGCAAAGGATCAATAATGACTTCTGCATTGAACAAAATGATGGAGAAATTTGAAGCTACAGATTCTTTGGCGTCACGTCCAAGAAGTGTACGCCCCTCAGCAGGCACTGCTGTTGCCACGACAGTGGAGCAGACGGTGCAATCCATGTCGGCAGTTTCTGCACATGGGGAGTGCAGTGCTCGAGAAGTTTCGAGGCAGACAGGAGTGTCGTACGTAAGTGTCTGCAGAGCACTGCGAATAACCCTGAAACGGTATCCCTACAAGTTGCAACATAACCAAGAACTGAAACCTCTTGACTTCGACTCTCGCCAAGATTTTGCTAATTTGGTATTCAATAAGATAGAAGAGCAGCACGACTGGCTTCACACTGTTCTTTGGACAGATGAAGCGCATTTCACACTCTCTGGCGCTGTTAACACCCACAATTGTCGAGTGTGGACCACAGAAAATCCACATGCATTTGTTGAGGTACCCTTGCAACAGTCTAAAGTGACAGTCTGGTGTGGCTTCACTGCTGATTTCATAATTGGTCCATTTTTTTACGGAGGTCACAAAGACAGCACTTTTACAGAACAAAATTATTCCTGAATTGCAAGAGAGACAGGTACTCCAAACAGTCACCTTTATGCAAGATGGAGCACCACCTCATGTTTCTCTGCCTGTGCAAGGCCTGCTACGCTCAACATTTGGGGAGGACCGCATTATCAGTCGATGCTTTAATCATGCATGGCCTCCAAGATCTCCCGATCTGACACCCTGTGACTTGGCAGTGGGGATTCTTGAAGTCAAAAGTGTACCGTGACCAACCGGCATCACTAGCGGCACTGAAAGATGCCATCCGTCAAAATGTGTCTGCCATAATGCAAGAAATGCTACTCAATGCTGTGAACGGTGTGGTGACTCGTCTCACAGCGGTACTTCTGAATGATGGACAGCACATTGAACATTTACTGTAATTAACTGAAATTAAGCTGACTTGTAACTTGTAAACATTTTTTCATTTGGAAATCATCTTTTGTTGAAATAAAAAAACTATAGCGCCCTCTGTTGGTCGCCAACAGAACTATTTTTTTTTTCGTTCCCACAAAAACCCGGCTTCTTGTCCATCCGTTTGGTGCAAACCGCATCATTTTTTCTTCATTCGTTTTCGAATTATTCATTTTTAAAGTATATAAATATATATAAATATATATAAATATATATATATATATATATATATATATATATATATATATATATATATATATATATATATATATATATATATATATATATATATTTATATATTTATATTTATATATAACTTATATAAAAATGCTTTAATAAATTTTCAGGAAAGGTATATTATTAATTATGAATATAAAAAATTAAAAGCTTGGATTTTTTCTATCGTCAAAAAACATATCATTAAGCTATATCAACTATTTTTAAGTACTAAATTAAAGAATTATCATTATCAGCATCTGGTATATGATTTACTATTAACACGGGCTAATTAGGGATGCGACATCGATGTCGATGTTTTCAAAACATCGATGTTTTGATAAAAACATCGATGTTTTAAACATCGATTTATTGAGGCCGATGTTTTTTTAACATCGATGTTTTGTGCTCGATGTTTTACGTTGTCTCGATGTTTTTTTTTAAATGAAAAATTACCGTAATAAAAAAAAATTACTACGTAGCATAATTTTCACACTCAGTAAATGTAAGTCTGAATTCTGAAAAGGACGAATACAAAAGGGGGAATGATTCCTTAGCAAAGAGACAAATGGCAATTAACAACCAATAAACCAATCAGAGCGCTTGGAATGTTCCTGACACTCCAGAACCTTTCATGGGGTTTTATTTTACAAATAGTATATACACGAGTGCATCCATTTAAGTTTTTGTCTTGTTCTGGTTTTATATAAGTTGACGTTAATATTATTAGTAAGATGCCTCCCAAAAGTACTGTTTGAAATATTTTTACAAAACTACTGACAAATTGACGAAATGCAATATTTGCATTAAGTCCCTCAAAACTTCTGGCAATACCACGAATTTATCTGGACATTTGAAAGAAAAACATGCCGGTATTTACAACGAGAATTTTGAGTCATCAAAGTAGCCCAAAGCAACCAAGTTTTTCTCATTTGTGTCTGCCCAATCAGAGACTAAAATTAAATCACCCCCTCCTCCCACGACTAACGGAAGTAACATTAATGTTAGAGGTTACTAAATCAGTTTTAAAAAATGGATGTTCTAAAACATCGATGTTTAAAAACATCGATGGTTTTTGGGCGATGTTTTATTAGCATCGATGTTTTAATATTAAATATCGATGTTTCAAAACATCGATGTTTTCTTATCGATGTCGCATCACTAGGGCTAATCATTTAAAAATAAACTTATTTAAAAAACAAAAGACAGCTAATAACACTTATTGTGTACTTAATTTTACCAACCCTAAAACAAATAATATAAACTTCAAAAGTATATTTGATAAACTTCATGATATGTTTCCTGTAAATGATATAAAAGTAAAACGTCCCTTTAAATATGCTCTGCCTATGGGTAGACGTATATTTAACTATAATCAGGTCTCAAAAAATTTTTCTCAATCAATAAATTTAAATTGTGTATATCATCTGCCCAGTTACAATAGTTATGTTGACACGGCACATGGTCATGTAATAACAGGCAATTTGGAAATAGTGGATAATTTAGCACTGCGTGAGTTGATGAGTTTGGGAACTAAGTATAGATTACCTAGTACTAATGATAATAAGAAAATTATAAGTTTCTTAAATGCTGATTTAAATAAATTTATATACAAAATGGCTATTAATTATTCTATACCTACTGAAGCCTTCAACCAATGGAAAATTACTTTACTTAAGCTATTACATTATAAACTACCCAATTATAGTAATTTCATTAATAATTCCTATAAACACTTGAAAGATGCTATAACAAAAACAAGAATATTTTATAATCACTTATGTAGATAAAGCAGCCAACAACTATGAATTATTTGTAAAAAATATTTTATAAATTTGTGATCTTTTTTCAGCCTTTAAAAGAAACTACTAGTATTATTATTAAGAAAATTATAGCAAAATATAAACTACTAGGTATATCATCAAACAACTATCTCTTTCCATATATTACTTTAGTTCCTAAATTTCATAAAACACCTACTGCTTTTAGAGAACTAACCTGTGGTCACAACACTTATGCTACTAAAGCAAGTGTAATATTATTAAATTACCTTAAATTAATCTATAAAAATATAACATCTGGTGTTTGTGGTATAATTGATAATAGCTTTAGTCTAATTACAAAACTACAAACATTAGACAATTGTAAAACAGTAGTAACTTTTGATTTTAAAGATTTATTTAATAATATCAATATAATTGATTTAAATAGAATAAGCATAAAGTTAGTACAAAATAATATTCAATACTTAGGAAACGAAATTAATCTAACTCGTTTCAATAGGCTCCTAGATTTTTCAACTAAACATAATTACATAGTTCATAATAATAGTATATACTTACAGTCCAAAGGTGTACCACAAGGTGGAAATGCTTCAAGTATGCTAGCTAATTTATACTTACATTATTTTGAAATTAATAATATAGATAATAGCAATTACAATATATTTAGGTATATAGATGATATAATAGTAAATAATAAAAGTAATAATCATATAGATTTAAATTTTTACCCCTCTAATCTGGAATTAATTAAAAGTAGCTAAGATAATACTAATGTAAACTTTTTCGATATTAACATTAAATTAAATTCTCATAGCAAATTTACTTTTGACTTATGCGACAAAAGATCTGACTATGACTTTAATATTGTTAAATTTCAAAATTGCCTAACCTGTTTACATAAATCTGTTTTTAATAACATTATTGTAAATCAGTTAGTTCGTATAAATAGGCTATGTTCTAAAGACAATAGGAATAAGCATATTTTAGACTTGATAGCTGTGCTAACACGTAATTATTACCCCGAAAGTCTATCCAAACACATAATTGGTTGGTTTAGTTTTAATGAATAGTTTGTTCTGTTGCAATTAATAAGTAAATCATAAAAACAAGTAAAATTTGAAAAAATAACTACTAAAAATAAAAAATAAAAAATAAAATTGAAATCTTAAGTAAAAATAAAAATAAGATAAAAAATTACTCTTAGTAATAATAATAAAAAACTAAATTAATAAAAGTTTAATAGTCCTAAAACACAGTATCCATAGTAGGTCAGTTTCTGTGTTTCCATAATCTCCATGGTAGCAAGTTTTGTGACGTCAGTCATCTTGCGGTTACTTATTCTTAACTTCCACTCTGTCTAGCGCCGGGCTTGGTGTTCTATGGTTAAGTAACTCTTTATTCACTTCTACAGTTTTTCATGGATTGTACGGTGTCTGAGTGTGTTTATTGTATAGATCATACTTATTGGAAACAATCCATTGGTTTTTAGACAGTATATATATATATATATATACACTTTATTTTGATAAATCAAATTTACAGTGAACCTTTAGTTATCGAAGTTTCTATACATGTTCTATGTGTGCCCCTCCAGTGACACGGCAAATATCTGTGTGTCATTCCAGATCCTGCTACACTCGTGATAGAAAATCCTTTGTTAATGATTCGAGTACTTCAATTTTCCGCTGCTTCAGTTGCTGTAAGTCCTTGGGAAATGGGTTCATGAACACTTGTCTTTAACAAAACCCCATAGGAAAAAATCACAAGGGGTTAAATCACGATGCGTTAATTTTGTGGGACTTCGGAAAAACGTTTCACGATTTTTTAAACCACTTTGATTTTGGCTTCTGGTCGTCTTGGCCTGGTTTTCTTACACAAGCAGCCCGTGTTCTGAAACTGCTGCACTCACCGTTCAATGTTGTGACGGTGCGGTGGTTCTTTACCAAATATAATGCGAAAATGTCTTTGAACGACGATAAACGATGATGTTTTGGCGTATTCAAAACCGCAGTACGTTTTCTCTTGCATGGATGGTGCCATTTTGATTAACAGTGCCTCTATCGGTGATTTCGTAACCGGAAGATTTTTTGCTGTTGCCCGATAAAACTTGTATAATTGTAGTTTCAGAATTAATTTGTTTCGGTAAAATAAATCAATTACAGAATTTTTACTGTTGCTATTCTTTTTGTCCCATTCAATATGAAACACCCTGTATATATGTATGTATGTATGTATGTATGTATGTATATTTACTGCGCCGTATTAAGACTTTGCAGGTTCTGGACTAGGGTATTGTGAGGCACCCAGTCCTATCGGCCGGAACATAAGTCACTCGACAAATGTTCATTTTAATATACATACACATTCTCATTTTTACAGAAGTACTGTTTTGTGTAATGTGACTATGGGCCTGTTCACATAGAGTCCGTAAGCGTTAGCGTTACTGATATTAACATATTTTAAACCAATCATAGACCTTAACAATTTCGTAGATAATCGTTTGGAGGTTTGTAATTGGTTAAATATGTGTCAGTACGAGTAACGCAGACGCTGACGGATTCTATGGGAGCAATCCCTATGTCACCTATTTTTTTCACTATGTGTATAGCTACCTCTCTGATCACCGAAGAAACGAATAACGCTCAGCTTAGAGTCCCTTTTGTGTCACTCTGTATTTTCAAAATGCATAAAAGAAGTTAAAGACAATATTTATTAAAATTATGCTTACAAGGTTAACAATAGAAATTTAAATATTTCTTTCCATCATTTCTCGGAAACAAATTTCTGTGAATCATCGTTAAATAATAATTCCTTTAAAATATCATTTCAACTGCTATAAGAGTGATTCTCTCGAGTCTCTCTTGTGCCATGGTTGATCTGTATGTAAGCCTCAGTCATTTTCTAGTGCCATAAGACCGAGTCTGTTGAATCTCTCTTGTTGCATGGTTCACCGGTATGTATTCCTTCAATCATTTTCAACTGCCGTAAGAGCAAGTCTGTCAAGTTTCTCTTGAGCCATGGTCAATTTGTATCTAGTCCTTCAATCATTTTAAACTGCCGTAAGACCGAGACTATCGAGTCACTCTTTGTGCCATGGTCGATTTGTAAGTAGTCCTACAATCATTTTCAACGCCCGTAAAGATAGAGTCTCTCGAATATTTCATTTGCCATTGTCGATCGGCATGCATGCTTCAAATCTATTATCGTGGTGACTTTCTCCTGTCGCATCAGTTGTCATCGAGCACGTGTATGTATATATCAGACCTATTTCAACGTCAAAGGAAGAATCAAGGAATCCATGGTTTGCTACAAGGGTGCCAGAAGCCTTTGAGATTCATGATTTTTCCTGAATTGAATGAGCATAAAGGCACTGTGAATAAAACCGCTGTTTGCAAGACCCATTCTATTCTGCACGTGCCGTCGAAATTGTGGGGACCCAAAACAGGTTCACAAAAAAGATGGAAAAGTAAACTCATCCATTTTGGTTGAAATTTTTATCGCTACCAAAATACCTGCTTTCTTTAATAAATGAAGCATTCCTAAATTAGAGTCCCATCCCGAATCCGGCGAGATTATGAGAGGCCGAGGCACTTCAAAGTTTCAGATCACATCGTCATTTCTACTTTCAGTTTTGAGTTCCATATACAAAATATACGAATCATCAATAATGAGATAAAAGGATTTTTCCCTGAGAAAAACTGCTTTTACTTTCTTGTTTTCGCGGGTCATCACCAAACAGATCATTATCACATGATCCCCTTTTGTGCGTGCATGATATATTTTGCTGGGAAAATGACAGTCACAGAAACGAGATTTTCTTTCTTTACGAGGAATTTTTTTGTATTCCTTTACTTTTTATGAACTTGTTTCTTTCCTTATCTGCAGAAATAAAAATATTTTGTGGTAAAAAGTTTTTCTTTTCGAACTGATACTGCGTTCGATGAAGGTGCTCCCTTGGGGCAATTATGGGATATTTCCCCCCCCAAAAAAGAGAGATTTGCTCGCTGCCAAACTGAGCAGTGTATTTTCGAACTAGTCTTTTTCTTCTTTCTCACTCATTGGTGGTGCGAATTTTCAGCAACATTAAAAAAATAGGTTGCGCTTAGTGGGCGCACTATCTTTTGAAATCTGCACTTCGATAGGCTGTGTTGTTGTTGTTGTTGTTTCTTATGCCACTTCAGCGTCAGCAACATAATATCAAGTCACGAAGGCTATGGGCGGCTCCTGTTTTGAATTAGCACCGCAAGGGTCGGAGTTCTACTTCGCTAAATGACCAGTCCCGTAATTTTGAACCGAGCAAGTGGCGAGACCGGATCACTTGACCCCGCACCTCCAGAGGTAAATTTGAGAACTTGGAGGACATTGCAGCCACACCCCATTTTACGTGCCCCGGCCACCATTAGTGAAAGTAGCGGTGGATTTTCAGCGGCGAGCATCGAACCAGGGACGTTCAGATCACTGGCCCGCTACTCTTGCCAACTGGGCCACCGCCCCCTTCAATAGGCTGTAGAAAATATAACTCCGTCCGAAAAGTTTTCTTAAAAACGGTGTAATATGATCCAATTTACGATTAAAAGTTCTAACCTCTAGACCAGTGATAATCAACATTTCTATGTCTAGGTCTTCTAATCCTCACCCCCCCCCCTTATGAATGATGTTCAGATTTTATTTACACACACACACACACATATATATTTATTGATATATACATATATATGTATATGTATGTATATATATATATATATCTATATATATATGTAGTATATACATATGCACATATATATATATATATATATATATATATATATATATATATATCTTACATATGTAAAAAGTGAATTTTAATAATTCTGGTAAAAAACTAACTAAGAATGAGTAAATAAAATTTAGGCGCCAAGTTCCTCACAAATTTTTTTTACATAATATTAGATAGTTAAAAATTAACAAACAATGGGAACTGAGGCGACCATATAATACTATAAACACAGATATCAATAAGTTAAACAGACTAGAACTAAATTAGTACTAGTCTGTTTACTTTATTGATGTCCGTGTTTATAGTATTATATGGTCGCATCAGTCCCCATTGTTTGTTAATTTTCAACTATCTAATTTATATATATATATGTATATATATATTAATTACACACATAGTTGAGTATAATTTACTCATCTGTAATATAAAGTATAATATAAACCTCAACTTTATTATAAATAAGTATAAAATGACATAAATACAATTACAAAAGACAGTTATGACTTCTGTCAGCCTGCGATTCTGGTTAATATTTGGTACACAAAGCGAAGCCAAAGAATGCTTGGCGGTTCGTTTTGGCGGGAGTGAAGATTCCGCCCGCCAATCGCTATCCAAGCGGCCCGTCTCTCGTCGCTCCGTCATCCCGGTATCCTAGATCCCGGCAGCGAACAGGATTATCAACAGGCTGCTCCCAGACACGCTCCGGAGTGTCGTGTTTCTCCACCGGAATTCTCTCCGTTTCCGAACGGACACTATGTGTCCGGTGCTTGAACCGGACAGCTGTCGCATCAGGTTCTGTTGTGCGACGAACCGAAGACAGTGAGGACAGATCATGGGGATAATTACCACGTGGTGCTTCATGGTGCTAGTGTTGGCTGATCTGGAAGTGACCAGGGGTCAAGGTAGGTAGGGACTTCGAGGTGTATAGTATCGTGTGCACTGCGAAGCTCCTTGAACAATATATAGCAGAAACAAACACACACACACACACACACATATATATATATATATATATATATATATATATATATATATATATATATATATATATATATATATATATATATATATATATATATATATATATATATATATATATCTGTAAAAAGGTGTTCTGTAAAAAGGGGCGAATATGTATATATATTTACATAGCTATTCGCCCTTTTTACAGAACACTGACGATATGTTAGTTGCGTACTTTTTCTCAACATCGTAATAATAGCTTTATTTGGTAACAAAGAGTATTTAGTTTTTGTAAATATTTCCTTCTCTCTCTCTTCTAGATATATACAAGCTGAATACATTAAAGACATGAGTGCTGTAGTTTGGATAATTTAATTTCAGTTAACTTTAATAGTAAATTGTTTCAATACCTCAGAGGAATTCTTCCTATCATTGGACAATGATCGGACATTTTTCTTTATTTTTTGGATTTAAGCTCCTATTTGAACACCCTTAAATGCTGAATAGAAAAATTGAAAAGAGTCTCTTTTCCTAGTGCCTTAGAGTATCCACCATGCAAAATTTCAGCTTCCCAGAACTTATATAATTCTACTGTAGAGATAGACGTCTAAAATGTCCTTTTTCCAAAGTTATCCCACTACGTTCAGAGTTTTTTTTCAAAAAACTTTACTTGGGAAAATGTTTGTCTATTTTTCAAGGGAATAGAGAACAAAAATAGGAAAATGATGCAGAAAAATAAAGGGGGGGGGGGAATAGATCATGACTAT
>OU015492.1:79703225-79708225 GCA_907164885.2 Dolomedes plantarius
TAGTCCCTTAGAATCAGACCTCTTTAAAAAATCGTCACACTAACACACACACACACATATATATATGTGTGTGTGTGTCTGTGTGTTAGAATTTCTGTTACGGTTAAAATATTATTACTTGAGACACATCGTAAAAATGTCATCGTAGACAAAGTATTCATGGGGAGACAAAGTATTCATGCTTCATTAAAAATTACCCATTTTCATATTTAACAACACATTTATTAAGACATTATGAAAGTGCAAGGAGGTCTGCCCTAAAAAGGGATACCCACAATCATCTGAAGACTGTAAATGTAAAAACGAAATTGTACATCACTTCGTACAACAAAATTCTCGAAATAGAACTTTTCTGTGATTAGAATTGCCATTGCCCGAACAAATTTCGAAGTTCCGCTATTAGAGAATACGGTATGCTCTGTAGTCCAAAACTGCAAGATGCCTATCTTCTCACGGGTCATTTTTGTGCTCGGAGAGCGCTTGAGGGTAGATATGAAAGTTACAAAAAGTTCAAAATTTGTTAGTAAAATTAGCAATTTGTCGGTCAAATTAAGTATGGCAATGAGTTTCATTAAGTTGGGGGAGGAAAAATACTGCTTTGGCATAACATATATATATATATATATATATATATATATATATATATATATATTACAATTAACAGATAAACCAATCCCTTTCTATAACGTCAAAAGTTTAGTTAAAAAATCTATTTGAGTGAACTTTTGGAATAACATAAAGGAGGCAAATAAAAACAAGAAATGAATCGAGGAAATCACTAATATTCCGCTATGGCCAAGAAACAAATCTGTTGCTATTTTCCGTCTCGCTACTGGCCACGATTGCCTCTCCAAGCATCTACACCGATTAAAACTGCTTTCAAGTCCTCTCTACCAATTGTGTAAAATTCGTGAGGAAATGGATGTCAACCATTTGGTTCATTGCCCTGCACTGGTCTCGGGACACTTGTGGGAAAAATACTGGAGAGCTCTGCACAAGTTGAAGGATTTATAGACTTACTGTAGTTCAGTTTTGTTGTTACTTGTTCTTGTTCTATTGTGTTTTTCTGTCTACAGTTGTCTTATATTCTGCCATTAGAAATAATATATATATATATATATATATATATATATATATATATATATATATATATATATACCTGTAAGTATTCGGACAACTGTGATAGAAAAGAAAAGCAAAATTTATTCATATTCAATAGTTGGTAGAGCCTCCACGATAGGCAATGATAGCCTCAACCCTTCGGGTAAGCTTTATACAAGTCCTTCTATGACGGCTAGTGGTATTTTCTTCCACTAGGCTTTGAGAAGACATGTAAGCTCTTTCACCTATTTTGGACAGTTATTGCACCTCTTAATTCAGCAATCCAACTCGTCCCAGAGTTTCTCGATAGGGTTCAGGTCTGAGCTCTGGGCAGGTCAGTCCATTCGGTGAACCCATTGTCACCATACAAATCCATGGTGGACCTCGCAACATGACAGCTGGCGTTGTCGTTCTGGACATGGATCCAACCCGTAAAACTGCCACAACGTAGGAAGCCCACTGTCAGTAGGTGTCGGCGTTGAGCCTAACATGAATTGGGAACAAGGGTCTCAGTCCATACCAGGAGAAACACACCCAGACCATAATTACATCTCTGCTGAAGGAGGCATTCCCGAGGCAGTCGCCAGACCCAGACCTTTCCATCCAAACTGTAGAGGGTGAAACTTGATTCTTCACTCTAACGAACCCGTTTCCACTGATCTACGGTACACTTTCGACGTGCTTTGCACCACTTTAACCGAGCAGCTGTTGGACTTTGTGATCAAAGTCTCATGAGCGGCAGCACGACCATAAAAACGAAGAAGATGTCCTTCCTTACGGATGGTATTCAACGAAACAACACACTCGGATGCCCGTTGAAACTCCTGGAGTATGTGGGCCATCGGTTGTGTGCCCACAGGCGTCGCTGGTTCGTACAACCAAAGCCGTCGGTTCGTCCGAATTTCTCTGGACAGCACCATCGGTCTCTATCTCTCAATTTCGTGTGTCTGTCGACTCGGGGCATATTCCGACAATCACCGCTCACTTTCCACTTTTGAATCAGATAGGCCGCTGTCAGATTTATGTAATTCATCTCTCTAGATATGTGCCTTAAGGATCGGCCATTTCTGTGATACCCGACGATTACACGATTACACCTTTCTCGACATCAGATATTCTGCACTTCGTGGCATTTCGCTTGAATGCGATTGATACCAATGTCATTTCCTACACGATAATTAACGGCGAAAAGTGTGGCGTATGTCAAGACCGCAGATATCGTCATTTGCATGGGTGTCGAAATCCTTATTGGTAGATAGTGTGTGTGTGTATGTGTATATATATATATATATATATATATATATATATATATATATATATATATATATATATATATATATATATATATATATAGCTGAGTGGCAACCCGATGTGTTGCATTTTCGATTTGAAATGAAATAGTTTCATTTCTTAAAGATTACAAACCGTTTAATCACTTTTAAAAAACGAAATAATAATTTAAAATTTTCTTTCTCAAATTTCGGTTTTGGGCTTTTGAAATAATTCCTTCAAATCTCAGTTTTCAAATTTTGCTTTTTAGACAAATAACAAAAAAAAAAAAAAAATCATTCAATTAGAAAAAAATTCAAAAGGTTTTAACTTCTCATTTCATAAAAGTAAAATTATTTCTGGTACTTTAAAATTATTTCTGGATTTCAATTATTAAATGACTCGTTCTCAACTAATAATTTTTCCTTTTGGCAACTCAGCAGAATTTCTTTTGAAATGTAGAGTTCCTGGGTCTATTGACTTTAACTCCTTGTCGCAAGATGTTTATTATCAATGTATATGTGCTCAATAGAAAAAAATATTAAGTTAAATTAAATTTAAAGTTACCAGTTACATTAATATAAAAATTAAGTTTAAAACCTTCTAAAAGTAGAAGGGTAAGATAAATTTAAAAATTAGAAATATATAAGATTAAATAAATTAAGATTAAAATCTAGAATTATAAAATTGAAAGAAAATAAGTTGATATTAATTATAAAGTTACGGAAAAAATAGCCCTCAGCAAAGAAGATGGAAAGTTCGCATAATAAAAGAAAAAAAAAACGGTCCTGTGCAGGGTCAAACAACTCGTAATAAGATGATTGCAGAGTTCCGAGGTGGAAAACAAAAAACACCAAGATAAGGAAAATTGGAAAATGTAGCACCAAATAGGACCGAACCCGTAACGTAGGGATTACCAGGTCAGCGCGATAGCACTGCGCCACGACAGCACATTGCAGGCAGTTGACAGGAAGTTGAAAAAGATGGCAGGTGTATCGCGGTAAGGCCGAATGTAAATATTAATCTCGGGTGGAAAAAGTGCTTAAAAAATAGAAAGACAGTTCTGACGAATTCAAAATTGGTGGTGGAAGAATCTTATCAGTTGCTCATTAATTAGAAACAAATTTCACGAACTTGCTGGAATTATTAGTGAGTAAAATAAGTCGAAAAATTACGAACTCGGCATTCAGTTAAAAGGGAGTTTTGAAAGTATGCTCTTTTAGAATGAAAACTTTTTTTTATTGAATGTATTTGGTATAATTTGGAAGCTGAACATCTAGCAAATGCCTATAAATCGTAAAATTGACATTAATAGGTGCAGAAAACCGAAATATTTGTCCATCAAAATTGTCGATATCGTGAAATTCGGAAAACTGCTTTGGGGAAAAAGCTTCGTTTGCAATGAAAAACATTTTTAAATTTATAAAAATGTGTATATAAAAAAAACCTGAAAATTTGTTAAATTCTACCAATTTCCGCCTTGAAATTGCAGAAACCCTTTGCAAAATGAACTCCAAGGGTAATAGAAACAGAAAGAGCGAAGTGGAGGAAGGAATAGAAGTAAAAACATAAAGGGCCTACTCAGCACAAGCCACCAAAACCAGTGCGCGAAAATGAATTTTAGCACTGGCCTAATTGGGCTGAAAAAAGAATCCGTTGTAAATACCTAAAATGAAAAGCATTCACACAAACTATTTGTGAGAAATGTGATGTAGGACTTTGCTACAACAAAAGTAACAACTGTTTTAAAAATTTCCACATAAATTAAAATTTTTTAATATTTGAATCTTAGTGTCATTTTTCACATTGTTGCAGAAATGCAACAATTAATTTTTTGCCGATTTGCATAATGTTGCAGAAATGCAACAATCAATTTTTTTCAATAAAATATTAATTTTATGTTGTAAATTTCTTTTATTATTTTTTACGTGCTTAGAATGTTGTATTATAATGTATGAGTAATTTTTTTTTTCAAATCAGAGGTGTTGAGATATAAAGAGTTAAAGATGAAGAGTTGTAAAACACATGGAAATAAAATATTTGTCGATTGGAGGACGGAAAAGTTGAGTTTTGCATGCATAAAAATAGTAGAAATTTGCGAAACGGAAAGGAGCTGGGTCACCCGGAATGTCAGCTGTTTCTGCTCTCCTCTTCTACTGAGTTCGGCGGTTTTAATTGAATAATTAAAAAAGTTTAAAGTTTTGAAAGTTGAAGATAGCATCAGTGCACGCGTCTCGGCCGTCCGCATATATCGGTACCAGTCGCAATATCCTGCTATGCTCGGTTCGCGAGATTAGCCCATCCCCATGTCTGCTGACTGACAAACTAACATTTGTATACCTTCAGATATATATATATATATATATATATATATATATATATATATATATATATATATATATATATATATATATGTATATATGTATATATATATATAAATATATATATATATATATATATATATATATATATATATATGTATATATATATATATATATATATATATATATATATATATATATATATATATATATATATATATATATATATATATATATATATACAAGGTGCGCCCATAAAGTAACCGGACAATTTTTTATAAATAAGAAAAGTATTACTCACCTTCAAAG